>JAECUM010014916.1:0-104373 GCA_016617855.1 Megalonaias nervosa | reverse complement strand
CTGTTATTTATTTTAAGAGTATAGAGTCGTGATATTATAAACAAATAAACACAATTTTGATAATTTGTTTTATATTAACCTGTCATTGTTATAAACAAATTAACAAATTAACACAATTTTGATAATTTCTTTTTATTTCAATAATTATAACAAACAACAATCCTAAATAATTAAGTCCCATTACAATTTTAATTATCAGTTAGATCCTAGCTAGTATTGATACACTACTTTGATCATTTCTGTCATGCAGCAGCCATATTTAATTGATTAAAAATCTATGATCGATCTGTTGATGTAACTGATGATCGATCATGAAATTTCAAGTAATTCTCAATGCTACCTAATGGATTACACTTTGTCAGAGAAAAAATTTGCAAACAGGTCTCGAAGGTCGACTGGAGAGAAGGTAGTTGGAATTGAGGTACTTTTATTCCATAACATTTGTTTGTTTGTAATCTCGAAGAGCTCTTTGCAGATAGAACTTTCAGTGATCTTAGTGCTGTAGTAGGCTGATTTTGTTGCATGAACTATGTGACAGATTTTGGGTCTACTGTTGTTATGTATATTAAATTTGCTTTGTTAATTTTATTTTATTTTATTACATGCTATTTTAGTGTAACATTGGATGTTGGACTTGACCTTGTCCAAAATTGAGTTCATTTCTGCTTGACCTGATTGACTTTTTTTATTTTATTCGTTGTAAACAACTAATACATAGGTAAAATTATTCTCTCTGTGTATTGGCTTAATAGAGGATCATTATTAATAGAAGCAAATATATTTATTTGGGTCGAGTTTTTGGAATTTCCTAAGTGAATTTTACAGGTTATGGTTTTGATTTTGTAAACATCAGGATCATTCTAGAAGGTTATTTTGCATTAGGCAATGTTTTGTTTGTTTTTTTTTTTTTTTTTTTTTTTTTTTTTTTTTTTTTTTTTTTTTTTTTTGTATAGAAAATGCTAATTGTGATATGAGGTCAAGTAGAGAACTATATAATCTTGTAATGGTGACGACTTGGTCATTCGTGCTCTAACATCTTGCAATTTCAAGTTGTATTATGTTGTGACCAGTTTGGGCTGAATTTTATTTTCTTCAAATTATTAAATTCAAGTGACTATTTTCTCTGGAAATACAAAAGTGCTCTGATAAAATTCTTGGATAGAGACATTCACTGGAATTTATACTGAATTGAAACCTGGGGTTATCTTACTGTGATTCAACAAAAGATTGTTGACAAATCAGCACTCCGTGAGCTACCACAGACACGTTATCGACTTCATATTTAGGATTATTTCTGTACTTTTACTGAATTTTATTCAGGACTTTAAATTCTAGGACTTGTGTCTGTAATTCTTGGATTATTTTGGGATTTAATTCGCAATACCGTAAGTTATTTTTCTCATTTGCACTTAGTATTCTTGGGAAATAAATATATTTGTTAAACTTTAGAAAGCTTGTTGTCATTCACTCTTTTCTCTTATTTTTTTAAGAGCATAGTCTAGTAACACTACATTATTCACGTTACCAGACCCTTCAATTAGAATGTGTTAACATGAAAGGGTAAAAGCTGCAAAACATATCTTCGGGATATGCGTGACCCCAATGATGTAAATTAGTGTGGGTTGCATTAATAAACATGCTTTCCTTTTGGTTTCTAGATGCTGATTATTTAACATGTTGCTTGCCATATCTTATTGCATCCAAATGGTAACATCTTCTATTAGATTATGAAATAGTACATTTTGGAATCAACTCTATTTGTTTTGACTGTTTAATGATAGAAAGAAACTATTACTCAATATAACTCAAGCTAAGAATGGTTCAAATAAGCAATACAACTGTTAAGATAATGTCATTCAGTAGGATGCATTTTCATATGTTCAACGCTGAAGTGTTTGGTACCATCTAACTGTACTTAAAGCAAAAATATTGTACATGTATGAATTAGAAATTTAATATGAGAAAACACATACAAATGATTATATATAGCAGTTGTTATCATCAGTTTCAACATCCAAACTGTTCATGGAATTCATGCACCATACAATACAACCTTCTTTCCTGATAAGTATAATGCCTATTGCCGCATCGATGGCCAGATTGCTTGCATCCACACATTGTCAATTTCACGCATCAGCTGAGGGACAAGCCTGCCATACACCATGAGTCAACCATACGTCATTGGGGAGCATAAGTAGGGATGTGTCACAAGAATTTGCTTCAATAGTTCTTCCTCCGCCAGCTCTCGTGAAGACGTTTAGGAGTTTACCGGAATAGCCTCCACTTGAGATCTCCTTTCTTATCTCTGTGATTTGGCTAATTGTGTCATACCCTGTGATGGCATGGTATATCACTAAACCATCTCGAAATTCACTCAGTATTTTAATTTTATGAACACTCATGTAACGTAGCTGTTCCTACATTCGATCAGATTGCTTTATTCAGATACTGGGAAAATACGAATAGTAACAACAGTATTACGATAGTCAATGAAAAGTCTCCTTGCCATTATCTCTGACAAGATGCATGCAAGATTATCCGTGTATCTCCGTTTTCGAGCGCAGCTTCGCGATTAACTTAGTCGAGACCAGTTGGCGAGATCTTATCTTCAGGATTATCACATCCTGAATTAACTATATTTTTATGGCCGTCATTGCGCATATGCTGATCGAAATCGTGTGACAGAAAATATTAAAATTATCACTACCTCGTTGATTTCAATGACATGTTCCAGGTAGCATATAGCTTTGTTACTCTGTTATATCGTGGGGAGTGAGAAGAGCTTTGTTGCCTTGTGTTCTTGTTCCACTTGAGACAGTGCGCTTTCGTCACCTATCAAACACAACATCTCTTCTGGTATTGTTACGATTGAGATAAGAATTTACCATATGCGTAAAACTCATCAGCCAAATCTCCAAATGTAGTTTCACCCAGTGGTCTGCCAATAATTTTGACCAAGATCATTTTCATCTACAAGCGTGCATATTATCAGATCTGATAAATCCATATTTATTTCTAGTACGCCTTCTTCAAGTATGATGGCACGTACAGCTTCGTTTGTAATCTCTGTTGCGGCATGTGACAAGAAAACTGCGCTTAGATTCTCTTGAATGAGCTCCTCTGTGTTAATTTCACGACCACTCTGCATGGCAAATACGAGATGACACAATATATGAATTGTCAGTTTTGGTATCAACCCTCTAGAGACTTGGAAATGCTTTGGAATTGTGGTAGGTCTCTGCGCTAGCCCGTTAACATCCCTCTGTCATTCATGCTAGTATTAAGGTCATACACATTATCCTCCAATGCAACATCGCCAGTGAGTAGATTGGTGGAATCATGAACCCTCTGGAATTGGTATACCAATTTCGAAACATTCAGCTGACTCCATTTGATCCTTGATGGCACATTGTAGTTGTGGTTTCCTTTAATTTCATCGTCTTTATGCATCAAATACAAGACATGCACCCTCACTGTATGTGATGGAAGGCCTGTTTCTGGCTGTTTCATTTCTGGCAATACCCGCGAAACCTCCAGCAATTTTCCCTGCTTTGTTCACATGTGCGGGAGGCAGAACAAAGTGTACGTCAGTGGACCTATCATGTGTTTCATTTGCCAGAAATCATCCACCTAAATGGCCTTGATAGACTTCTGGTGCATATATTTCAATAGTTCCAGGTCTGTGATTAAAAAAAACAGCACCCCAACATCTATCGTGAGTGTGGTCGTACATGGCAAGCAAGGACATCATATCCATTAGAACATGTTCCAATCTCCACGTCATAGTTCTCGTGTGAATTGCTGGAGTATAGACACCAGGTCCATGTAATGTCTTTGGTAAGAAAGGTTGGTTTGTGACATTTGTGTTGGGCATAACTAGCTAGGAGATAAAGGGACAGCGTTGTGTATTCTGTACCCCATTCTTATAGCAGTACACAACCATCTTAATGTTCCCAATTCGGACGTGATCTAAATCTGAATCATCTAGCTCAGTCACACTGTGATCAATAACTTGGTCAGTCTACTATGTCCATGCAGACACGTTTGGCTAGAGATTTATTCAAAGTGACTGAAAGGCACGTTTGCATCACGGATTACAGGATTCCGGCCCTTTTACTTCGTGATATTTTCAGTCGTTTTCTTCGCAAGGACATGACTTTCTACCAGGGTGTACATCAGCCCAGACGCTGCTACTGCTAACCAATTACTTCAGAAACATCATACACACATAACACACTCCCACGGGAACTACATGTTCCTATTATCTTTCGCTGGTCCATTGTAGCTCCTTAGCATTTCGGTAAAGCTGTTCTAAGAAGGTGATAATATTGTACTTTTGATCCAGATATTTGTTGAAAGTTTCGATGTTTTTGTCTATAATCTCCTCGTTGCTCTTTATGTTATCTTTTATTTGCATTGTGGAGATAGCGGGCCTTCATTAACAAACCCTTCCGTAAAGCAGTATTATATATATATATATATATATATATATATATATATATATATATATATATATATATATATATATATATATATATATATATATATATATATATATATATGTATGTATGTATGTATGTATATAGAACTCTATATAGTTCAAATAACGTTGAATGATTTCGTTTGCTATGTCTACGAGAAGAATTGACTCATAGATGATGATGTGCTTTTGCCATGAATCAAATCCTTCGTTTGTGTTTCTTAATGAATTGTGACACCAGTTCAAGTGTGATTTGGTATATTTATTCACCGGTCTTTTGTCGTGAATACAATATTCAGAACTATACTGAGAACTGTTTTATTGAGAGTGTTATTGTCCACACACTCAGCGTCACCACAAGCATCACACATGCACAAACAAAATCCTCTTCGGATGCTGGCGGTCACGGGTTCGAACACCAACTGAGTCATACCAAAGATTTATAAAAATGGTACTTACAGATGCCACGCTAGGCGTTCAGCATTAAGAGCTTATTAGTTAGACTGGTCGACCTGGTGTCAGGATAATACGACTGGGTGGGATATGATGTTTCGTGTCTGTGGCATGATGCCCCAGTGTTAGACATCACTATAAACTGCCACACTGCAGACATCGTAGCCATATGACTGAAAAATTGTGAAAGCTTTGTTCAAAATCCAAATCGCACACGCACACACATTAAGCGTAACCCGCATTTTTAGTGCAACTAATAGATATTGTATCTAGTTACTGACATTGTTGCTTGCATATCAAACTCTTGAAATAATCCTATCACCCTAATAGAATCTATGGAATTTAATGCATGATATTTTGTTTTGCTTATTGTTTATTTTGTACGTATGTAATTCTTTACTGAGTGTGTAAAAAACGTCATCGTCATGTTGTGTGTACCTATGCATCACAGTTTACTGTTAACTTAGCCACAACCGTGTACTCTATTTACCCCTATGTTACACTGATGTTTTCCAGTATGCAGGTTTCTAATCTTTTTCCTGGAATTTTGTTGGCAACAATACCTTTTCAAACTGAAGCATTATCCTGCATGTATAAACCAACATGACCCATATATGCTATGGACAATTTTATTTACCTGTAAAACGCCAGCAGTACTAAAACGTCTAACAGTCTACTATGTACTCAACTCTGAATGGTCGAATAGTATTAAATTATTTTATTGATCTGGTATCCCAACACAAGCTTACTGTTGCAAAGTATTATACTTCGCCAGTGCGCCGTAATTGGCTTTATTTTTGTCGTATCTATCTATCTATCTATCTATCTATCTATCTATCTATCTATCTATCTATATATATATATATATATATATATATATATATAGAAAGGTAGGTAGAAGTAAATAAATACTGTGTTATTTATCTCCGACAAATGTATACTTTTCCCATATTTGATTTGGAATTCGTTTGACGACTATAGTAGGGTTATGAACAAACCAACTGCTTTAAAACTAATTTTACAAGCCTGGACTCTAATAGAACTGTTCATTATTTTAATTTCAGGCTTTTTGTTAGTAAGGAAAAGGTTTTACTTCCATTTTAGTTTTGGAAATAGGGGTCCTTTCTAAATATAGGATTAAAACAATTTTTCGGTTGATACTGGTTTTCACAAGTACATTAGTAGTAAACCGGGTCGATTCTCTTCTCATATTCATGATATTCAGTAGTAAAAAATTTTTTTCACAGTAAGTAATATGTATATCAGTACTTTTTCTATGACATAACGGCACGTTAACACAATCCTGGCTAGACAACGCCGAATAAACGTTAAGCTCTAACAATATAAAGACAAAACTGTATAAAAAAAAAACTTTGGGAATATAGACACTTCCAAATAATAGTTAAGATATACTCATGAAAAATAAAATACAAAAATTAAACGATGCCAGAATTATTTAGCGGTAATGCAAATAAAAATAAAGGCCACACACTTAAAGCCATACAAACGCAAGCTCGAAATCTTTCACATAAGCAGATGTTCAAGATTGTCTCTCCTGATCTTGAATAGCGAACGAAACGTAACAATTCTACTCTTTTGTTTAGCCTTCAGTACACAGATGCATTTTTGAATTATTATTATTATTATTGTTGTTGTTGTTGTTGTTGTTGTTGTTGTTATTATTATTATTATTATTATTATTATTATTATTATTATTATTCTGGCATTGAACGTTTAAACTCACAACTTTGATGCCTTTGCTTTCAGGTTGCGCTTTGAAATCTGGCAGGTCACCTGAGCCGGTGAGTGTTTTCACCAACTGTAATATCATCAGTGGGCATTCAGCCACAAATATAGGCGACAACCATTCTTCATTTCTGCAAACAAGAAGGAAGTGTGCCGAATATTTCAGAGTAGTATCAATATCAGCACGGAGGAGTTTTTCAAACGTTTGAGAATTTATAAAGACCTCATGTGATTTGTGTTAATTTATGAAAATGCACTGTCATGATGTCACTGTCATTTATGTGATGATGTGGTTCATGCAGCTAAAATGTCCTCCTCAATTTCCTCATTAGAATAAACCTTAGACATAATGCAATAAGTTATATAATAAAACAATTATATAACGAACCTTTGTTGATGTGATTATAAAGTTTTATGAACCAACAAACTTCATAGACTGACTTACACTTGGCGTTAGTCATTGTGAAGGTTTACTGGGTCAACAAATTTCATCTTACACCCGGTAAAGATTTATAAAAGGCAAATATATTTGGTCCTGCTGAGATATATTCATGTATTTTGCATTACTTGTACCAAACCTGTCATTAGATAAAACACGATGCAGATAAATGTTTTAGTTGTATGCTGATTAGCTACAGATAATATTTTCCTGCAATAAATCCCTCTTTTATAAATAAATCTGACTGACATAGCAACTGCAACATATATACCCCAATAGAATATATACCCAAATTTTAAACAATGGAAATATTCTGTTATAAATTACTGTACGATACTGTCACATATGTTACATATGTAACATAAAATGTTTATATTATCCTTCCATTCTTATGTTTTATAATGCTTATTATATGTCTTAATGGATTGTTCTTTAGAATCGGAATTTAAAATATTGTATTGTGTATTTTAGGATTCGAAAAGGAAAGTTGTTGAGCACCATGAAACGAAGACAACCGTTCATTCTTCAGCGAAAGTGTCCCTGAACCAATCGACTGAGACTAAAGAGAAAATTTATGATAACGAAGACTATTCACAAATGAATTTACACATTGACAAGAAACGGCTTGCCCACGTGAGTCCACAGAAAAGACAGTTTCACATCAGAAACATTCAAATAAGACATTCATAGATCTGACAGTTTCTGAGCTTTGTGAGCGTTTGAAACTTTGTGGATTTGCGCAATTGATTGAAGTCTGCGAAAATCAGAAACTAGATGGAAAGATTATGTATGAACTGGAAGAGAAGATACTTGTAAAATGTCCTTTCAATCTCACAGAATTTCAGATGAGACAGTACCGTGACATGGTGTACAAAAATTGGGTGCCAAAACTAAGTTGAAGAATGATTTACATAAAGTTGCCAGCACGTAAAAACCAGAAGCACTCACTTCCCCGCATCTTACGTCCAATGATAGGTCAAAATGCTATATTCAGACCTTGCAGTTTCGCCATGAAAAGTTGTACACTGAAATTGAAATTGATGAGCTCGGAAGTTGCTTTACAGCTCAAAGAAGATTGACCATCAGATCGATTCATTCATAAACCATAATTAGAAATATATCTTAATATTTCTTTATTTCATTTTTACACTAAGGAATTTTGTTTCATCAAGTCATATATCTGTGATATTCAAACACTTCCATGGGACATAACTGTGTATCTGCCCCAAGACATTGCTTCTATATCTGGGTTTGACGGTTAACTTTCTTGATATGTAGCATCAAGTTATATCTGGCTGGATGCTCCAATTTACTTTAAGACTTATGAAGAGTGAAGACAATTAATGAAGTTGCATGATGCGCTTGGGTCCTACAACTCACATAAAAACTGTTCAGCCGAGGAGTGGATTCAGGACCATGGAGTTTGTGCTCACCCAGCTTGTGAGGAAGACTGGGGCTTTTTTTGCCAACAGTCTCCTTGAGCTCACGTTGCGTATGTCTATGAATGTGCTATATTGTGTCAAAACTTGTGATGCCATGGTTATCGAGCGAGCCATCTCGAGTTTTACAGAGCAGTTTAATTTCATAAACAGTGATGTAATGTGGTTATTCCTACATTCATGCTGCATTCTTTATTCATACGTTTAATAACAACGGCGGACTTGTATCGCGATAGTCTATGAGAAGTCTTCTTCCCATTATATGTGGCATAAGCAGCATACACGAGTACCTGATTTTTCGTGCGAAGTTTCGGAGTGAATTATTTCACGACGTCGGTTGCTATCAAAGTGTTTACTTTACGCACAGCTTCTGATATCCACCAACTATAATTTCAAGGTCATCATTGCGCACAAGATGCAACAGTTCGTGTGACAGAAAACTGGTCAAACTAAAATAGTTTATCATCCACATAAATGACCTGT
This sequence comes from Megalonaias nervosa, assembly GCA_016617855.1. Lineage (NCBI taxonomy): Eukaryota > Metazoa > Mollusca > Bivalvia > Unionida > Unionidae > Megalonaias > Megalonaias nervosa. Next base: position 95,333 of record JAECUM010014916.1, on the reverse strand, counting down.
TTCATTTGGCAGATAACTATACTTCTCTGCTATAGCGTGGAGAGAGTGACTAGGTCATGTCTTTTGCGATGAGTTCCTGGTTCATCTATCAGATACAGCCTATTTCCTTTTATTGTTCCCGTTGAGGTGTGATTTCACCGTACACGTAAATGCATCAGCCAAAGCTACAATTGTTGTTCCACCCAATGGTCAACCAATGTTTCTGACAAATGTCATTCCATCTACGAATCTGTATATACTCAAATTTTCTCCATATGCATCTAAACTGGGCTTTTAATAAACATCATATCTCACCTATTGAAATTCCCTTTGACAGCTTATCAGATATGTTGTTCAAATATACGCTGTGTCAGTAATCCGTGTCTGTGCAATCTGTGGTGCATCTGTATCTTGTAACTTCATAGCGTTTGAAACGATATATGCCTTCTGCTTCAGTTAAGTCATTTACTGTTTATAGGTGCATAGAATGCTAGAGCCATTCTGGGCTTGGTGAGGAATATTGTTACATGTGCCTATGACTTTGATGTTATGAATTTTATCTCCGTCTAGCATCTTGGCAATATATACATGACTCCCAGTTTTCAGAGGTAGTTAACTTCTATTGGAGCGACCACTAGTGTGATCCTCACTGTATATATTGCTGTAGTTTTGCTTGTACTTTTGAAATATATTTTTCGTTAGATTAAAAGAAGAAGCATTGGTAAACGCTCCATAGCATGATTAATACCTTGAAAGCCAATCATATGAGTAATGCTAGTATGCTTGGATACTATGAATTGTGTAAACATATTTTTATTATAAAGTGTAATCAGCCAATAAAACTTCATGGACTGACATTTTCATCGTGAGTTCATATAACGTCATATTGCGCTCGGTAAAGGTCTACAGTTGATAAGTGCGTCTTAGACCCTGTAGAGAGAGTTTTATGTGCAATATTCGCACTACGATTGTCATTAAATAATAAAGAAAGATATGTTGTGGGTTTCTGCCATGAAAATCACTGACTTAATAATTTTCATCAACAAATCCATCGTTACAGTGCTCATTAATTTTATGGCTAAACCACCCTTTTAAACTTACTGTGTATTCTTTAAAGGACATACCGGATTATATCATTATGATACATTAAGACTGAATACACATCGGCACATTCAAAGTTTTTTTTTTACATCAGTTCCTTTTATATTTTCGTTCTGTATTCAAAAGAAATAAATTACATGTTGAATATTATTGCGCTTGTTGGTTTTTGTTTTTGTATGTTACTTAGTTTAAGACCATTGATTCGTAACACTAGGCAATATTTAGTGCTGATGTTCATCTCTACATAAGGAAGTACTAGAAAGCATTGATACGAGTCATTTTCAGTTAATAGTGAGATCATTTGAGTTACTGATTTTGGTCATTTATGACTAAGTTCACATTTTTATTTCGTTGATTAATATCAACAATTCTTCCTATCGCACTGTCTCTCTGTCTAAATCTATAATGCATTGTTCTCCATCTACATTTTCATAAGGAAGTCTGGATATCAAAATATGCTGTTCGATTCCTTTTAAAAAGCCTATATTAAAGATTACTTATTCTATGTTCAGTTACTAAAGTATTGCTCTATGGATTAACAATGATCCGACATTGCATATATATATGTATTTATATCTAAGTGCATAAAAATAAATACAATATAATACATACAAGTCTAACACATACATACATATACGCATAGAGACATATATGAATGCTGACGTGCACACTTACGTATTTTACCTATACATTGATATGTAATTATTAACATATAAACTTATTAACATAATAAATATGGAGGGGGATTACCGCCAAAATTCTGTGCATGTATTTTCTATCCTTCCGTGATGAAGCATTGTAAATGGCTGCTCGCAAGTGCTACGTTCATTATATATATATATATATATATATATATATATATATATATATATATATATATATATATGTATATGTATATTGTAATCTTCATTAATGCAAACTGCATGTGGCAATTTGTAAGTGCTACTTTCCTTCTGCATTATTGTGAATGGCTGCTTGCAAGTGCTACATTCATAATTCTAGTCATGAATTTTCTAGTCTACATTGATGCAAACTGTAAATGACTGCTTGCAAGTGCTTAGATCTACTTTCTTTCTGCGTAATTGTATCTTGCAGTTTGCCAGCTTCTGAATTGACTCTGTAGTTTGTCGTATGGCAAATGCTATGTCAGTTATTGCAAGTTTTAATATTCTATTTATAAACTTGTTATAACACAAGTTACATGGTTCCTACTGTTGATTTTATTCTGCATTGCACAGATTTTGCGTTGCAACACGGTACCTTCAAAATGTTCTCATAGTCCATTCTTTATGACAGATTGCACCTTCTCAAATCATGATCATAATGTAGCATCAAGCATTTTGCAAGTTAGCATCAGGGACGTTAGCATAAAATAATGCCTCATTATGACAACAGATGGCGCTGTGACGCGTCAATTTCTTACGATGCGACTACTCCTCTGAACCTAGCAACAAGAGGTTATACCACTTTAAGGCATGTTTGGGTGTCTTATTTTAAAATGTCGTTCCAATTATATTGCTGCATTACAGTCATCTGGTTTCACAGAGCATTAACATTCGGAAGGGAGGTGGCCCGCAAGAAGCATAAAACAAATTAAATATATCAAATTGTATGCAATTAGGATATACACAATGTTACATTTCCGCTTACCCTTCCCACCATATTTTTAGTTGTACATTTTGTGGGTATACATTACCTCTACCGCATGGTGGCAGAATAGGGTAGCCGCTTACAAGCAAGGGTTAAGGTCTTAATTTGTTTACATATTCTCATTCATACAGTTATCAATTTAGAGCATGTTTATTATTTTATAGCAATGCAGTATGAATTCTGCATTTTGTATCAGTAAAGACCTCATAATGTTTGAGCAAATTGCAGATAATTGCACCTCAAGGCCGTACTTTCTCTTTCTTGTCTATTCTCGAGAGAGAGAGAGAGAGAGAGAGAGAGAGAGAGAGAGAGAGAGAGAATTTTGTTTATTCTCTCATCCCTATGAAATTATTTTTCTTACTCTTTATCTGCAGTTTTCTAGGTTTAATTCAGTTATGCAATAATTCAAAAATCAACGTTCATTGTATATAAGGTAAATATTCAGGTTATACAGAATTCTTATATATGTATGGTATGGATGATTATGCAATGGCTAGCAGGTATTGTCACTAGTTGTCTGTAACAAGTATCTCATGTCCAGGTCCAATTTAAATCTCCAATTCCAATACAGTGTTAAGAGGCAAATGACCTGAAACAAGGACATCATATACAAAGCATATACTGTACCATAGCTACATACTACAAAACCATGAACCTACTTCGTTATATAAAAACATGGATACTAACAGTATGAAATATACTTTATATATCTAAACATAAAGAACATTTCTATATAATTATGAAATTCTTTTTTCCATAGATATAAAACTGGTAAATATTCAAGTTATACAGAATTCTTATATATGTATGGCATGGAGGATTATGCAATGCTAGCAAGTATTGTCACTAGTTGTCTGTAACAAGTATCTCATGTCCAGGTCCAATTTAAATCTCCAATTCCAATACAGTGTTAAGAGGCAAATGACCTGAAACAAGGACATCATATACAAAGCATATACTGTACCATAGCTACATACTACAAAATTATGAACTTATTTCGTTATATAAGAACATAGATTCTAACAGTATGAAATATACTTTATTTATCTAAACATGAAGAACATTTCGAAATAATTATGAAATTCTTTTTTGCACAGATATAAAACTGGAAACTATATTTTTATTTTTTATTGTTTTAAATCGTATGCATCCATATATGTAGCGATATTTATAGTGCATATAAGATGATTGATTGTAAGGTACTTCACCGATCAAATAACAGACTCCTTTGGTAGAAACTAAACAAATTTAATATATTGAATATAAATAACGTTGCTACCGCTACCAGTAACCAGCTCAATTAGTTTGTATTATTACTGCTACAATACGGTACCAAACTTGCTTGATACATTGGATATGAAATTAATGTAGTAGTTCAAAAGATGAATACAAATTTTTACATTTGTCTTCTACAGATGTGATTGTTTTCTGTTAGAAGAATAAGCCCCCCTCCCCCGCATAATTTGATTAAAACAACTTTGACAGTTTTTATGGCTACTCACAGCTCAGGCTGTTGTAGCATCCATCTCCCCTACATAAAAAGCTTCATTTGTCTGTGATTTTATCATTATTTTATCCTGTTTAAAATACAAGTTAATATTGTCATGACACAAAAAATATCAGCGGAATACAACTATGCATTAAAGATAAATAAATAAATAAAATTTATATACAGTCCCGTGTTTAAGTTTTCATAGACAATATTAGAGAAACATAAATATTTTATGTAAATCGGCATTCATGAGAACAATATTGTTAGATGAATTAGTCTAAAATAATTATCATACATGTAGGCATTTATAAGGAACATATACCTGGATTGTCTTGTTACATTATTCCTATAGATTTATGTGTCACGCAAGCTTTTCACTCGATTTGGCTTTTCGCTTGGACATACACTCATAATTGCAAATTCTGAGGAATTAAAACTGTAAATTCTGGATTGGCCGAGGCACATTTCTTTTTGTATATCACATACATTTGTAGATTATGTCTCAAGAATAGTCTGGGTATATTCCCTAGTGACTGTTTCAAGAATTAACCCCATAAACATCCTATTACTGGACCTGTAATCAATACATACACTGTACAAAAATGCTCATTTTCTGAAGAATTTTTTTGTTTTTGCGGGCAATAAAACAAGTTGTTTGCACTGACTATGAGCAAAAACCATGAAAATGATTATATTTTATTTGCTAAATTGTTATTTCGGAACTACCATTTTTATGAACCTGAGATGAAATTTCCAATTTGGCTTGTTATCCCTAATATATATGCCTTGGAACAATGGATAAGGTAAATTTCATCATTTAACTTACTTAATCACTCAGCAGAGAGAGAGAGAGAGAGAGAGAGAGAGAGAGAGAGAGATTAATAAGTAAGTTTCTTCACAGAATAATAGAAACCACTAGCCAAATTCTTTACTGCAGTTACAGGATATCTGAGCAGAAAGTAACAGCTGCTTCATAAGCATGCAAAACATTTTTATGTGAGTTATAGGCTTCATGTACTATTCCTCAGATAAGACACAAGACTAGGCTGCAGAAATGGAAGTACGAGTTTGTTACTTTGTGAAAAATGGGGTCATTATGAGAAAATGGAGACCACATGATGTACCTGCTGGTGATGAGTCGTCAGTGAGCAATCAAATTGCTGTTCGTAAGTTGTATAGATACGAAATTCATAGTCTAGTCCATATAACTCCTTAAGCTGGCCATTGAGGTGTCAATAAGGCTTATCACAAGATCTTGAATCAATTTTAATGGCCGGAAATTAAAGGTGATGTTCTTAAGTATTGTTGATCTTGTCACACTTGTCAAATAGTATGAAATCCCAATCAGAAGATACCTAAGACATTCCTACCTAGTAACAAGTCAAGCAACCAATACTTGTTGACCATAATGTGTGCGTCCACAAAATTTCCTTAGGTCATTCCTTTGAAGAATATTAAAGTAAAAACTGATCTAAACGTTATGGCAGTGTTTTTTAACACTTGTTTGCCTCCCCAAATCCGTCAAGTCTGATCAATGGTCAAATGTTATATTTGAATATTTCCAACAACTTAGGCATGAATTAGACATCCAACAGTTTAATTTTTCTGCCTATCGCCCTGAAAGTCATTGGGCAACCACAAGACTGTCCAAAAACACTCTCAAATATCCAGGATACATGTATACAATTATATTGAATAAAGCGTATTAAAAAGACAGTGATCAGTAAAGTTCTGCATTACATAATTATCGAGTAAGATCGGTAAAGTTTTTTTCCCTTGTTGATACTTGCTAAAGGAAAGACCCTAAGACTGTCCCAAAACACGCTCATCAACCCAGGATACATGTATACAATACCAATAACTTAATGAAATATGCTCGTTTTGGTGAATTCTCTCTCTCTCTCTCTCTCTCTCTCTCTCTCTCTCTCTCTCATCACTCATCATAGATAATTTTAACGAAACTACTTTTACGTAACAAAATGCGGCACACTTAGTAAGTCGGAATCATGTGCAACTACATTAATATTTCAAGAATTCTTTCAAAGTTTTTTTTAACTCTTGTAATGTGACAAACAGCTGCTGAATGATTAGAACCTAAGGGTGCTATATTTATATTTTTAAACTTCTTGAACAAATTTATTATTTTTAATTGGTTTGATAATGGTAAGAATTACAAATAAATAAAAGTAAAATCTCCTGTAACATTATGTCTTTTGTCTCTGATTATTTACACTTTTAGAGACACAAGTTTTAAAGTATGCAAACCAATTTCAAAGTTTAAAAAATGGAAACTACATTCAAAGGTTGAGGTTCTGTATATTAACAATGCAAAGTAAGTATTGGAAAACAACCGTACACTAAATCTAATAAGTAAACATTTTTATCATGGTATGAACATGATTTTCCACAATTTGATTATTTGGGCTTTTACGACAAAATTTATTCCACAATGAAGATGATGATAAGAATAAGAAAACCTTTAGGAATGCTTAATTTTTTAATGTCATTTTACCCATAAACGTTTTAGTACTATTGATGCTGTTCTGAAATATATTATTTTCATCGTAGCTTATGTACAACAGTATCACAGGAAAAGATAGAAGTCTGTGAGGTGCTTCAAAATGGGTGACTTACTGTACAGTCTTTACAACCAGGGGTCGTCTGTTGAAAGCTCGTTAGGAAGAGTAGGGGGAAACATATCATTGTCATTTCTGATACGTACATTGCTAGTATAAATAATGTTTCTTATGTAATGAGAGATATCACTAAGAAGTAGATTTCTTAAGAAGTGAAAGTAAATACTTAAAGCGCGTCAAAAACTGGGGTTTAAGAAATATGGACCACCCTGCTGTGATGTAGGTGGTTCGTTTTCGTTAGGTGCTATAAATCACTTACATCTACGAGAAAGCACATGGTTTTAGAGAACGAATAAAACTTCGTCGCTAACGTGCACCTTAAGAAGGGACTGAAAGAGTTACAGCATTTATTCGACATGTAGTAAGTTCTTTATATGCTGATTGCCACACAAAATGAATGCCGTAAGGCAATCTAAGTTCCCGTGGGAAGCATTCATTATTTTGGTAAAAGAAAGACTTCAGAAATTTAGAGTGCCGTCTGTTGTCATAATACCATGCTAACACTCTAGTAACCCATTATGACAACAGATGGCGACACAAGTTGGACAGCAAAGACGATACTAATAAAACGTAGTATTTACACTGTTGCAAGGCCAAATCTGTATGAAAAAAAGCATAATTGTAATATGGCAAGTTTATAAATAGAATATAAAAGCTTCTAATAACTGACACAGCATTTGCCATACGAAAAGCTACGGAATTAATTCTGTAGCGGGCAAACTGTAAGATACAATGACGCAGACGGAAAGTAGATCTAAGCACTTGCAAGCATAACAAGAATTATAAATCTAGCACTTACAAGCAACCTTGACAATAATGCAAACGGAAAGTAGCACTTGCAAACTGCCACGTACAGTTTGCATCAATGAAGAATACAATATACATGGATAGAATTATAAAAGTAGCACTTACAAGCAGTCATTTACAATAATGCATCGAGGAAGAATAGAAAATACATGGCTGCATAGGATTATGGCGGTATTACCCCTCCATAAATGAAAACTCCCCTAACCTGTTACTGATGGAAGAGTATGCCTATAGGTGGCTACGATACAGGGTTGTACCTATAACTCAGAATATTGCGACTGAGGAAAAAAAGTTGATTCCCATGTATTTAATCAAATTTAACCATATTATTAGAGGCCTTTGAACACAATATTGTCTTTTTGCGGTAATGTTTTTGTACTTGTCCCAATAGTAAACAACCAAATTTGCAGATGAAGTTCTAGCAAGTGTACACATTGATGGGAACAAGCCTAACTTCGACCAGGAAAAGATAATGGATCAATTCCAATTATACTTTTAGGATCTGTCTCAGGTTTACGTGAAAGCTGTTCACGTGAATATTGAAACTGATAATTATTCGAAATATGCATCAGTCCGATTATAACAGGTTTCGTTTATTCGGCAGTTTTTAAAAATAAATATCATTTACAATAGAGTTATATTATGTCTTTGGCTGTGGGAAATTACTTATGGCTGCTATCTGGTATTCCAAAGTTTTAGCTGAATAGCAACTTAGACATATGATTTTCAAGAAATTCTAACACAAATCTTAATTTTGACACTGATCTTGTCGGAAAAGAGATGCATATCATAATTAGGCAAGACAAAATATAGTCTTTCAGTCTGATAGATTTTGAAATCGACCATGCCTTTGCCCCATGACAGAACTATTTAACAACTTTCAAGACTTACTGTTGGCAGATGTAGTCATTTGCTAATCTTATAAACGTTTTTGTATTTATTCTAACTCACCTAGCTTTAAGACCAAGTACGCTATGGTATGCACCTATCGTGCATTGTGTGTCAGTTGTTATGTAACAGATGCAGTTGTTTTACCACTCAGGAAGCCGTAATTATCCAGAATGAGTATCAGACTTAAAACATGGGCTTATATCAGCAAGATTTTTTGATGGGTCGAGATCATAAACGAGATGCATGCATATTAATGAAGTGATGTTGTATCTGACTGGCTGATCTTGTTATCATTCTGGAAGCAATATTTCTCGTCTGATTAGGATCAAATGGAATATATGCTTAGAATATCACGATATCGGACAATTTCAATATTGTGTGAGATCCATCATTTTCATGATGTGTGTCTAATTGACTGAGCGTGTTACCACCTTAGAATGCATAATTGTGTTCAAATTTTAATCATACTTTGTACATGGGCTTATATTTTTAAGATCTGTGATAACTGGGATAATGAGCAAGATAATTGCATATTAATGAGATGATCGTGCACCTGATTGGCTGAACCTGTTACCATATTGGAAGCCATATTTGTGATCCGATCTTATCCAAACTTGTAATTAAGGCTTATATGCTTTAGATCGAGCGTGAGTTTGATAATCCATATGATCCAAGTATATCAATGAAGTGCTCTTGCGTGCTAATGGTTGAGGCTGTTACCACTCCATATCTGATCCAATTATGATCAAACATAAAAAATTGGATTATAATCAATATATTTGATCTGTATAGTGAAACCCCTCAAAACCGAAAGCCCTTGGGACCCAAAATTTGTTTTGCGTTTTGAGAATTAACTATTGTTTTCAATTTTATTTTAATTTTAATTGATTGAGAATTAGCTGAACAATACACGTTCCAACCAAAAACTGTATCATGTTACATGAATTCATACAGTTGCTCCACATAGGTATACACTCTTCCTCGCAAGAAACATCTGAGGAATAAAATACAGCACTTTTATAACTTTACTTTTAAGATCATTGGAATTATAAATGATATTCCAAAATGTTTAAATACTATTTATAATTCATAATGTTCAAAGTTCAATTATGCTATTTGTGGAATCATCCGGGTCCTTCCCAGCATATATAGCTGGTTAGAACTTCTAGTGGAAACCTCTGGTAACTTTCAAGATACCGGTAGACTTAAAAATATCAAGTTACATAAGTTTTGAGGTTGTTCTAAAAATTCATAATTTTGCAAAAGTATCATGGATGATGGGATTCCGGTTATAAATTCAGTCTCTTAAAGTGTTATACCTGTCGGTCGACGTTCCTTCTCCTACGTCCCTTTTATAGTTTTAAAAATGTTGTGACCTTCCAACAATAAATCTTTTGAATTTCATTTTGTAAGTTTAATTTTAACATAGCTTTATATGTTTGTGTTTCTAGTATTATTTTGGGCTATATAGTCAAATTTGTTACGAGTTTTCATTATATATTGTTAGTCAAAATCTTTCAAAATGATTAGATGTTTCTCTCTCTCTCTCTCTCTCTCTCTCTCTCTCTCTCTCTCTCTCTCTCTCTGCAGGTCCCCTATCCATGACAGAACCACCATAAGGTATGGTTTTGTCATTGTTTTTTTTTTTTTTTTTTTTTTTTTTTTTTTTCCTTTTAAGAATATGACCTTTTCATATATGCAACAGTTTATTATTATCAAGATTTACTTATAACAATTAGGTGATTTTGCACATTACTGGCTAAGCTTTTTACCTCGATGACGTTTCTGATCCCATTTTAAACAAATTGCAACAAGGCTAACATTATAAAGTTGTTGAAAGATTTTGTATTATGAGTGAGATTTGAGTATATTTATTAGATGGTCATTCATCTAATAGTTTTTACCAAACTTGGAAAATATGCCCATGCCCTTGGGATCCTTGTTAATAATGACTATGATTGAAGTCCACACATATTATTGATGTTACCTTGCATCTGATTGGCTGAGGTTGTCAACATTCTAGTAACTATATCATTCATCAGATTGTGATTAAACTTGTTAATTAGTTTTGTTTTATCAAGAAGTTTCATGATTTTGATTATGAGAAAGGCCAATGTATATCACTAAGGTAATATTGTATCAGCCTGGCTAAGTGAGATCTACACAGATATTAATAAATTAGATTGCACCAGATGGGCTGAGCTTGTTACTGTTGGTACAGAGAGTCAATATTACTCATCCAGTTTCTACAAAACTTTGATCAATGGATTTATATCACCAGGATCATGGATGGCGTCAATTATGTGAGAGATTTTATACATACTAATTATATCCCTATATTAAGAAAGAATCAGAATATAGTAAACTAGGTCAAATCAACATGATTTTAAATGTTTGGGAGATCGTTTACATAGGTTATGTTCATAAAATATTTTATCACATAGTCGGTACACTTCGCCTACAGGGTGTGCAGTTTCATATTGTTGATATTATACGTATGAACATATCACTTTATGTGATTCTGATTGGTCCAAATAAGCCCATGAAATTATTGTTCACGATCCTCTTTACTGACTGGCTGGGATCGTGGGAAAACGCTTCTAATTCCGCCTTCTGGAATGTTTTACTTTGAATGAACATTTTTTGGCGGCCATTTTTTAACTCGACTCGCGAAAGGAAATTGAGGAAAAATTATCTCGGCTGTCTGAATATGGATATGTTACCCCCACAGGGGTTTGCTATGTCATGTTTAACAATATCATCATAAGAAAAATGGCGTAAAACTACAAGACAAGAACAACAATAAGGAGTAAAACTAAGGGATAGGGGGTGGCGGGGGGGGGCGTATATCTGTAACATAGATATAGAATCCACCGTATATACAAGCGTGGTTTAAATGTTAACTTAAAGAAGTAAATAAACTCACCTCTGTTCACAGAATAATCTGGACATGAATGGGTCTCCTGACAGAACTTTATCCAACCACAGCATCTTTACCTAGCATATATGGGATGTAAATCCGACACGAATAAAATTTTTGACGTCTTCTGTACAGTCTATTGTTCCAAATCAAACACTGCAAATATAGGGTCACAAATGCATTGCAGTAAATGTGGGAATTTTTGCATCCGGTAATCCTATTTCACATAAAAATCGCAACAATGCAACGTTTAGTTCTGAAAGTGACATTTTAGGGTAAACGGGTACTCAACTGTCGGCCTACTGTACTGTGTACCGTATCAAACAATGTGGCAGAATCACATCGCATTGATCATTCTGTTTTGAAAAATGATTTTGTCGTTATAAAATGTTCTGTTTATTCGGATGGAAGCTTTTTCTTTGATTTATAGTTTGTAAAACAGTACAATCTACTTTTACCAGTTCAGCTTTGTTTGGGACTATATTTTATGCACAACAAATGAAAGGTGCACCGTCTGTCAGAATGAACGAAATTATTCGTTCTTCTTTCTATCTAAATAATTTCCACTGAAATAAAATTTATGTGATAAAAAGAATCTCAAATGGGTAATGATTTAATATTAAATTTATGAAACTCGTTGAATAATGTCCGGCTTTTGCTCGCCAAGGCTCGCAAATGCTGGACATTATTCAACTTGTTTCATAAATTCAATATTAAATCATTACCCATTTGAGATCCTCTGTATATTATTATTAGTGAAAAAGTAAAGTTTTAAATTGTCTACGCAGCTGAATGATACAATATTCATTTTAGGCGTATTGTCATTAAAACCATGTCTATCTGTATAAACACTGCTTTAATTTCATTTGTATATTAATTATCTTTTAGTGGGGTGCATGGTAGTCTGCATTTCAAACGTTTGATCAGAGTCTATTGTAACAGCAAAGTATGTAGATCACTTAATGCAAATGTACAGTTTATTTGCATGATATATTGCGCAGATTATCCAACATTTGTTCAGAGTCAACCTTGGTAACGTAGAGAATTATCTGGCATTGTGTTGTTGAAAAGAAAAATGGCCTTAGAAGATAGTAGATCCAGAGATTCCATACACCTTGAAAATTCGTCAAGTAAGCACTGCATCAACTGATAGATCTCATTTATATAAGGTTTGGATACAACAAAATAATAATTATTTTATCGTTTTTATTTATTTTTTATATATATATATATTATCACACTATAATATGTTAATAGATGACGAGAGAAAATGAGTTTGAAGTAAAGCTTAAACATTTGATTCTCCATCCCTTTACAGAAATTTCATCAACATCTGTATTATTTAAAAATGAAATGATGTTGTTGCCCATCATTGCCTAGAAACAAAGAAACAAAAAACAAACAAAAAATATGAAGAAAAAAAACCCAAAAGCCACAAAAAGAAACAAACTAAACGCAAATACATAATTGCACAAATAGTTCGAATTTATCTAAGTTGACTTAATACTTCGAGCATGTTGAGACCTCCAGAATATACACAATGAACTCCCAACATGCCTTACTCACAGTCTGTTTCTTAGTCAAGGATATTGTTAATTTACTCTTGACGTTAGATCCATATCCTAGAAGACAACAGTAAACAGTGTGCGAGTCAGCAATCTCAAAGTTCATGGCCACACGATTTTCTAAGTTTATATGAATCTATCATTAGGGTAAAGTGCCAGGATTTCAGTTCAGTGCAGACACATTAAACAGTACCAGAGTGCCCCTTTTTCCATGTTTTAATGGCTGTTGTCTTCGTCTTATCATCCACATATTCCTAGGTATATTCTGAATTAATGAAAAGCATGCATACCTTTGACTTTAGAAGCAAATCACTAAATTTTTGTATCTACTATGTAAACAGTCAAACATTGACTACAGTTTATTTTACTTCATCTGAGAACTAAAATTATCAATCAGCATTCTTACTTACTCTCCAATACACATTTTCTCTTATGCTATTGCATATATGTGTAGATTTGTAGAGAACTGACACGTGATCAACATTTATATATTTGATATCATAATGTAGATTGTTATGCATATTTAATTTAATTCTTTGTTTGCTTGTTTTAAAATTTCCATTTATTTTATTACGTGCTATTGTAATGTAACATTGTGTGCTGGACTTAACCTTGTCAAAAACTGAGTTCTTTTCTACTTGACCTGATTGACCTTTTATATTTTATTCATTGTAAACAACTAATACAATGCTAAATTATTCTCTCTGTGTATGGGCTTAATATCAGGATCATTATTAATAATAGAGGTAAATATGTTTATTTGGATCGAAGTTTTGGAGTTTCCTAAGTGAATTATACATAATCCAGGTTATTGTTTTGTAAACATCAGGATTATTCTAGAAGGTTATTTTCCATTAGGTAATGTTGTTTTTAGAAAATGATTATATTGACTTGAGGTCAAGTAGAGAACTACATAATCTTGTCATTGTGAGGACTTGGTAATTCGTGCTTTAACATCTAGCACTTTCAAGTTGTACATAATATATTGTGACTAGCAGTTTTGGGCTGGAATCTTTATTCTTCAAATTATTGAAGTCATCATTTTCTCTGGAACTAAAAATGTGCTCTGATAAAATTCTTGGATAAAGACATTCACTGGAATTTATACTGAATTCAAACCTGGAATTATATTACTGTGATTCAACAATAGACTGTTGACACATCAACCCTCTATAAGCACGTCATCGCCTTCAGTTTGCGGATTTAGTCTGGACTTGTACTGAGTTTTATTCAGAACTTTAAATTATTAGGACTTGTGTCTGTAATTCTTGGACTATTTTGGGATTTAATTTGCAATACTGTAAGTACTTTTTTCTTATTTTCACTTTGTATTCTAGGGAAATAAATTCTATGTGTTAAAGTTTACAAAACTTGTTGTATTTCCTTCTTTTCTGTTACTTATTTTAAAAGCATAGACTCGTAACAAGATAGATTTATTATTATTATTATTATTATTATTATTATTATTATTATTATTATTATTATTATTTGTCTCTGTCTTTAAAATCACAACAGCAAGTTAACAGCTTAATCTATATTTTGCCTGGACTGTATTATTTACACTAAACACATGTGGATTACTGTTAAGTGTGCCATTTAGCAAAAATATATAACAATCTTTGATTTTGTGCACTGCATATTGTTGTACTTGATTTTTCCATTCAATGGTAGATCCACTTGACAGCACACAAAGGGCAATATACCAACGCACACTTGCTATCTGACACGTCAACTTATGCTACACTGAAGTGGCAATGAAATATAATCCTCTACGTGAAATATTTATAAACTGATTTAAACGCAAACTTTAAAAAAAATACAGTAACCTTTTGCACAAAGTCACCATTTTGACAGATATATTTATAATATGACTTAGCAGACTTCTATAAATGTGAGATTAGAAGACCAGGACTAGTGCAGGATATAATTATATCTCCACGGTGAGTGATTGTAGGTTGATTGGAGCTGGTAAGAAGTAAATGAATATCATCAAAATGTATAGAACAATGAAATGCTTATATATGATGCATAATAAACTTTATCAATTAAAGTTAAAATAGATATATATTTAAAGTGAATGATATATAAGAACAAATTTGTTTAACAGCTGAATATTTTACATTTTTCAAATATTTTCTATATAAATATTTGATCCAATCAGTTGAACATGTGCAGCAGAAAACACGTTGTTAGCAAAAATATCAACAATAATTGTTACTTTTAAAACAATGGAAACTGAACAAATGATGCAGACATTATTGCTCAGGTAATAAAGACAAATAAGAATAAAAACAATCACTGCACGCTAACGAGAAATGGAAATCAATATTTTACAATAAATGATCAGAAATGTTCTTGTGGCCTCAATCGAATTACGCATTCTAATAGTCTTTACGATCTATTCAATGTAAATGGAATTACTTATTTCTCTGTCATTATATTTGTTGTCTCTATTTTTTTATTTACTTTTCTTTAATTCCTTTGATTTCATGATGCAAGCCTTTATAACCGTTTACATAATGAGCAAGGGATATACATGTTTCGGACCGATCACGAATTTTTCTCCTGTGATGTTTCGCGCCACCGGTACGATCATGCAAATATATATGCCTGTAAATATTTTCAGCTAAGTATTTAGATGTGATTCAACGGGCGCGTCCGGTGTTGGCGGCGAATCTGTCTCAGAAGCGGGTAAGATGCATTGTTTGTGATGGCGTTGGTGATAGAACACTCAGACAAATATCACCTTTCCTATCATCATTGAATTTCACCTGAAAAGAAAATTACTAATAAGATATTATTATTATTATTATTATTATTATTATTATTATTATTATTTCTGATGTTAATAACTTTGAACGAATATTATCTACATTTCTTTTTTTCTGTCATATATCATTCTCCATAACCAAAAGCTATATCAGCTATCATATTTTGCAAAATTACACGACTTTTAAAACTTCTTGGTCAATCTGAAGTTTGTATTCGTTAATCACCAAGAAAAGTTCTGTTATGTTAGGTCAGCTGGTTGACTATCACTTTTCCGTTTCGTTGAAGGAAAAATGGTATCGTTTAGATCAATCTTTTATACTAAAATCATAAAATGAGTAAAATATATGTAATACATGCTTAGCCAGCCGGATTATCGAATTATTAGCTCTGCCTTGGCTGACTGCAGTTTGATTATCTCCCCTACACCACCAATTCAGACATTTCAGAGATGATAAATAGTCATTGAACTTTGACAATTAGAGCAGATAGGTTATGTTCATTAAACATCGACAGCAAATAATACTTGCATATTTTTAAAAGTCAGCATTTTGTAATAAACAATAAACATTTTATTACACAAAATATGTTTGCTTTTGGTGTGCAACTTTTAAATTTGATAACAAAACTAATTTAAATGCATAATTAATATGCCTAGCTGGTTGTAAGGAACATAGACTCATAGCAGCAGGGAGGGTGAACAGACCACTTTTGCAGAACCTTTATTTTTGAAAAGTAAGGGTTCCTACAATGGCTAAAAAAAATATATTTGACACAAAACGACTACGAAACATTTTGAAAAATGAAACCAAAAACATATCACATACATGTGGTCACCCTCCCTGCTGCTGTCGATTTTATAAATTCAAAAATAAACAGCAGCGATGACGGTCAGTCTACCATTCCACTGGGTCCCCTTTGCCGGTAAAGCCTTTACCAATAAGATCCTAAGAGTCCTTGTTGGAGGCATCAAGCCACATGCACTCTTTCATCGGTTAAGACCTGTCTTATGGTCCACAGGCACCTTATTGACACTTTTTGGTCCGGCCAGCATTCTTTCTGAATGCCCCTATGTGGGTACCCTTCAGTGGTCACGACTTCACATCATCCTGCAGTTTATTTTAGGACGCAAGCGCATATAGTAACCCCCCCCCAATCAAACCCCGGGGAAAGTGCAAAACTGCACTCGCCACGTTGTTTGACGTTGGCAAGGGTTACATGAGGCTTATGCTTGCGCCCCATTTATTAAAATAAGTGACATCCCAGGGCCACAAACCACCGACATGTGTCAGTCATGGGGAACCGAACCCTAGACCTCGAGTACGAGAGTCAGACGCGATAGCAATGCACCATGTTCCACTTACAAATATGTGTTTCAAAAATAAATATATAAGCATTGACTCTGCCACTGCAGATTCTGTGATCAGTATTTTATCTGATTCTGAATAAAATCTGCAATTTTACATATTTCTGCCGTTTCTGTCTTGTTTAAATATTATATTATCAACCCTTGATTTCATCAGGACAGAACTATCTAGCAATGAATGCATGGATCGATATTATTCAGTTTATTCCGGTCTGAACAAAAAAAAATCGATAATAATTAGTTGTCTATAGCGTGGTTCGTCCTGATTTTAGGCAAGAGATTTCTGTGGTTTGATTATATAAAATAGGTAGATTTCTCAGACTTTTCAGAGATATGAAGCTGGGAAATCGAAGTCAAATAAGAAACATGATTGTATAGATATGAAACTATTAATTATGTATGCACAGTTTTATTCTTGACTGTCAAGGGAAATAACTGCTTAATTACTCTATGAGTGACAGAGTTATTCAGTATCAAGGACCAAATATTCTATCAATACCAGCAGTAGAGGGGGTGTAATTAAATCATTGTTATATCAATAATGATTGGTGAAGCTCACTCAGCTAGACTAGCTCGAGAGCGACTAGAAGCAATCAAGAAATATCTACCTGTCCGTGATTCTGTCAGACAAAAATTACAAGCGCGTCAGCAGACACAAGAAGAATTTGCAGAAGGTGCAGAACAATTACTTAAACCAATTACTGAACTAACAAAGAAGATTGTTTCAGCAACTGAGGCAACACAAAAAGCTCTTGGAACATTGCCTGCCGATATTGCTTGGCGTCTTCGAGCAACTCAACCACCACCCAGGCAACTTCCTCAACCACCACCTGAAATTCAACCACCACCTGAACCACCGAAAACCAAACCAAAATTGTAGATAAATTTACGCCGGAGGGTATTGCCGCTATTAAAGACCCAGACCAAATAATGAATATTGCAGCATATGGGTATTATCAAAGAGAAAAATACGTGAAACCTGAATATATTAATACTCTAAAATATAGCGACTGGTTTAGGGATGTATTTCGCATCGCTACTGAAACTCCGCAGATCAGGTCTGAGGAAAATATTAATCAGTTTGAAATTTTTAGCCAGACGGTGGATGAGTATATTAAACAGGAAAAGCAAGCAAGAGAACAAAGAAAAGAAGAAATGAAACAGAAACTTAAAAAAGTAAAAGCAGAAAGGAAATCAAGGAAGAAAAAAACAGTGGAAACAACAGGTGAGAAAGAAGAATTCTATGATACCCCCGGCACCACTGAAAGCGGTCTTGGTGCAACGGGAAGTGGTCTTATTACTCCATGTCCCGATAACGTCCTTGCCGACGTGGATAGATTAGAAATTCTGATTGGTGGGAAACGAGCTGGTAATAATTCTCCAGAAATTATTAATGATTCAGCTGCTATTTGTCAACGATTATTTACAGGTGGCATTATGGATATTAACGTTTATCGGTCCCTCATTAATGAAATTACCGATGATTATCACAGTGATTAAACAGTTAGATATAATTATTATAATAGATGATCATACATGTTGCTCAACGTGGATCAACTATAGTCAGGGTGGTAAATTCAAGATTAACTGTATACAAAAAATTCTACGGAGATGGACTCGGCGATGTTGTTCAGGGTTTATTTTCGAGGATAGCCCCAAAAGCAATACCAATCGCAAAGCAACTAGGAATGAAAGCTATTGACGTTATTCGTGGAAAAGGTATTAGCGCTGCTGATGACGTTGCTAGTAAAGCATTCTCTGCAATCAAGGATAGACTAGCACGATTAATACGACGAAAACCTCAGCCAGTAAAATTACCCAGCACTGAAGCGATGCCTGCAAACGTTAGTAAAATAATAAATCAAGCCGCAAATAAAAAATTAGCGTCATTGGCTGGTGATAAAGAAAAAAATATAATCGCTAGTCTGGTAGCAGGAAGTGGTTTTCGTGTCAAACGATAACAAATATAATAAGGATGTTCAAACGCATATCTGATCCTGCATTCGACATGGACGCACCAGTTCTCAAAGATGAATCGGAACGTGATTATCAATATTATTCTTATGACGCACGTGTACCTGACGAGCGTGGAAGAATTGAATTACAAGTTCAGGATACAAGCAGATATTTCTTACCTGCTGAGGCATTTATTGAAGTCGAAGGTAGACTTTTAAAATTAGATAATACGGATTATGGAATTGGTGATCGAGTTGGTTTTGTCAATAATGGTATTATGGCGTTATTTAAAAGTGCAGCATATGACATTGATGGACGAGATATTGAGATCTGTCATAACGACATTGACGTTGCCACAACAATACTTGGTCTTGCAAGATACAGCGATGATTACTCAAGATCAGTTGGTCCATCAATGATGTTTGTCAAAGATACAACTGATCAACCGGAGAGCAGAAACGTAACATTAAATGCAGCAGGGGACACAGTTGTATCAATGAATGAAAATTTCAACTTGGGATTCGCGTCACGTCGTTTAATGCTGCGCGACGATGAAAGATTTTCATGTGCAATTCCACTGTCACATATCTTTGGATTTTGTAGAAATGTTAGAAAGGTTATTTTTGGAGCCAAGCATACAAAAAATACCGACGATGATGCAATATGGCACGCTAAAGGAGCTAATCCAGCTGCAACTGCGGCACTTTATGGTAAAGTAATACTGACAAAACTTTCATTATGGATGCCAACAATGACACCAGCAATATCTGAAGAACAGCGGATACTTTCTTTTATGGACAGCGGCGGTAGATCAACATTGTCGTGGCTAACAATGACCACGGATTCTATCCAGAGTAACATTAATGGTTTATTCATATGGCAAATAGCATCACAGCAAGGTGTCTCTGCACCGCGACATATATTTGTTGCACTTCAAGATGTTACGCGAGTAAACTCACAAATACGAAGTATTATGATATTTGATAAACTCGGCGTTACTGAGGTTTCTTTGAGGATAAATGGACATCAAGAACCAGCCGAGGATATTTTGTTAAATTTTAAACAAAACAGTGTTACACGTGCGTATCATCGTCTGATGACGTTCATGGGACGTGATCAAAATGTTGATACTGGTTTACAAATATCACAGCGGGATTTTACAACGCTGTATCCGATCTATTACTTTTCGCTGGAACATTTGGATTTGTTTAGACAGTCCGTCGTTGACATACATTATCGAGCTCGTGTGACGCGAGGAGCTATTGCTAATTACAGAGCAATCGCCGTTATACTCAGCGATAAAACAATGTTACTTGAAGGTGTTGGTGGACGAATGTGAGTTATTGATGCGCCAGTAGAAAACATGTACTTAGATTATGAATAAAATTATAAATGTCATATCATCACGTTAGTGTCAGTCTGACTCCTGGTCAGATTAAAACACTTCAGTCAGTATCAGCGAAGCGATGTGGGAAAAAAATATCATTAAAACAAGAACAAATCGCAGGTGGCCAAAATAAATTATCTCTGACAGAACGCCAGTTCAAGCATTTCAATGAAGCTAAGCAATCAAAGAAAGGTATACAAGTAAATCTTTCCGTGGGTGCAATCGATGATACTATTAAAACCGGAGGAATATTTCCGCTTCTCGCAGCTATTCCAGCATTAATAGCCGCAGCCGCTCCAGCTGTTGCAAAAGCTGCTGCATTAGGTGCAGTTGGGAGTTGGGACAGCTGCTGGAATGACATAAAGAAAGCAACAGGAAAAGGAATCAAAAAAAAAAAAAGGAAAGGGTCTGAGACTTCCAGGGTCTCTATACGGAAAAGGATTAAGAATTCCAGGGACTCGCTGATTTTCCCGATGTCTAACTTTGATTTATTCGATGCTGCTGCGCGATTAAATATAAAGAATTTCAGAGGTGTTTTTATGCGTGATCAATTACCAAAAATCCAAATCTGATTGAAACAGGTATTATTAATCTCGATAAAAGCTCTGGCCGTGGCACTCATTTGGTTGCATATGCAATTGATCCACGTGGAATTATTTATTTTGATTCGTATTGTTTGAAGCCACCAAAAGAATTTTTAAAATACGTCGACAGACTTCAACATATTCCAATCTGGTATTCACCGCTACCAACACAAACATTAACGGATCCACCAATATGTGGCCGTGAAGCACTAGCAGTACTTGATGCCTTATCAAGATCAACGAAACCACCTCATAAGGCTGTACACGAGTATACGAGTTCTTATTTTAAATAATCGCTAGTCATATAATGGTTGATATTTATGGAAGGTCTTCTACTAGTGTTCTCACCGGCAAGAAGAAGAAAGAAGATATCGATTTATCAAAATACGCCACCAAAGACAATCTTGCTGATATTATGAATTTATCTGGAGTTGACCGAGATGAAGTTGTTATTTTTCAGGATAAATTCGGTGTTTTAAAGACGAGTAATATCAAGTGGATCGATATAATTCGTAGAGTTTTTGGTGCTACCACGGACAATATTCCAGTATTTACTGACGGTGGTAGAATCAGAGACTCAAATATATCAGTCGCAACTATCAGAGATGAAATTTAAAAAAGTGTCGCTGATCGTTTAAAATCCGCCGGTGATACAATGACAGGTGCACTTAACATGAATGGAAATAAAATCGTTGCTTTAAGAGAACCAGCAGGTGATGAAGATGCCGCAACAAAAAAATATGTGGATGATAAAAATATTCCGATGATAACTTCGTTGTCGACGATCAATGATGGAATGACCGCATTTAGAACTGAATTTTATAATCACATACAACTGTTTATGAATTTTCGCAGAAACGTAAACAAAACCACTAATGATTTTTTTGGTATCCACCAACCGTTGATATTAAACTCTCCGACGTTAACATGAAACTCAATGTTATTGTCAGTGGAATTCCTAATATCGTCAATAAAACTAATCTCGTTAAAATTCCTCACGGCGAACAGATCGCTAATGTGGTATACACAGTATCATCAGGATCATCAACATGGACACTGCAAAATAACTCTATCAAATATACCGCAGGAGTAACCGGTGTGTACAGGCTGTCCGTATTTAGTTCTGCAAAATTCAGGATATTTACTACATTTCCATGGCGTCATTCAACCGATAATTTTTCTGGAACCGTGTCTATTATATTAAATAAAGATACCGAAGAAATATTTATACTGGAACCATCCGAAAAAAAATAATTACAGCATATTACTGGTGGTGTCTGGAATTTTAGCTGAAACACCTCAATTAAGTACTTAATACATTATAATGATAGACGTTCAGCGATACAGATACGATCAAGTAACAACATGGCAGAATAAATTAAAAACCATCATTGATGATTATGCAGCAAAAATAAAGAAATATCGTAGACGTGCGGTTGTCGTTGATATCATCGTTTATTCGGTTTCCGCGATTGTTGCTGGAACCGGCGTAGTATTATCAACGTTGACGATGACAGCGCCGATCGTTGTAACAATCATTGTTTCATCGTCAACCACGATCGCTGGAATATTTAATATTATCGCGAAAAAGATAAATACGTGTACAAATGAAAAATTGAACGAGTACACGATGAAATTACATACTGCAACGACCGCATACTCTAAATTATCATTGATGATTTCTTCGTCGCTTAATGATGGAATAATATCTGACGAAGAATTCAGTATTATAACAAAGCTCTACAATGAAGTATTTGATGAAAAAATTCCTGAACAGGATTTAAAACAATAATAGTATAATAATGACAACGTCATTGGAATTATTACAACAGATTGTCACTAATACTGTTCCGGTAAGAACCACAATGATATCGGCGAGTTCAACTAATCCTGTATTCAGTATTAATTTTGCAACTGCAATTCCAGCTTCCGAGATAGCATTAGCGCAATTACGAGTTTATTATAGTTGGCCAAATATAAGGTCAAAATCATTCGGTGGACTACAACCGAATAATTCATTAGTATTTGGAAATAAAAACAAACCCGATGGAACTCCTGATTGGCAAGTAGTTAGTATTCCAACAGGCAGTCATCAAATAGAACAAATCAATGAAGAATTCCAGCGCAGAATTAAAACCATCACAGGAAAAGAAGCAAAGATTGCCATTACCGTCCACGAGCCAACGCTGTCATCGGCCATGGAAATATTATCACCGGATTATGCTGTGGACATATATCAAAGTTCGATTAGAAATGTGTTAGGTTGGCCTGAAATTAAACCTCCATATGAAGGTCCACCAGAACCACGTCTAAATGAATTTTTTCATATTCCTCTTCTCTCTATGAAATTTATTAAAATTCCCGATTATCGCTATGATCATCCATGGTCAGTCAATAAATTTTTCTCAATTGACGGAGAAGAAATTCCCGATCTAAGAGTCCCAGGAAAAGAATCCGACGGGGTGCTTGATTTACGTGTTGTTACTGTTGTATTTCCAGCAATCATAGAAGAACTTAATCGTATATTTAACGATATTAAAAATCTAGTTTTTGATTTGATACAACATTACAATGAAGATATAAAAAATAATATTATAAATTTATCAAACGACCTGAGTCAAGTATTATTTGATTTTGAACGTATTAGATCTGCCGTAAAAAAATATAAATAAATTCTTTATGGATAAAACAAGTATAGATCGAGAAATTACAGAAATTGAAAATAAATCATTTCGTAAACACAGAGTTAATAATTGGTTTATGGTATCTGATTTTTTTTAATTACTTTTTCCCCAAATTCTCGAATCAAGGAAGAAAATATTACCACCACCTAGTATCGTCCGACACGATGATGATCCATACGGAGGTGGTAGTCACATTTCACCGAACATCGTTAACATCACATCAACTATCGCTGTCAATCTAGTATGTGATGTTATCGACGGCAGTTATCAAGCTGACACTGAAAAACCCAACCAGGCCCAGAAAGGATGCATTCTGTATTCATTTACACCTCAAGTCCCACCAGGCTATTTGATTGTATCAGAACCAATAAATGTTGTTTATCTAAAATGTCATAGTCGTCTTTTATCGAGGATACATTTCCAACTTACTGACCAGAATGGCCACTTGCTCGATCTTAGGTCAGAGACGTTAAATATAAACATGCATGTGCGTTCGCCGTAACAACGTTACGGAAAACACCAAGCAAAAAAAAAATGTCAGAATAAAATATTTTTTTTACCCCGTGATTATCATCCTTGACGTGGATCAGAAATGAATTATCCTGGCACAACATCCATAACAACGTTACAGGTGACACTATTAGTTTCGTTGTCAACGTCAATATCGGTGTTATTAGCACTGGAGTCACACACGTCCTTATCGTTAGCCAGTAACTCTTCTGTCATCGACATAATATCTCTTAGCTGTTTTATACGAGCGTGCACAATTCTTTCGTTTCGAATTCGTGAGATAATTCTGACCTAATCTTTTCGATGGCCCGTGAAAGAAGAACAAATAATTTCACTTGCGTATCCGTGATTGCTGCCAGCGATTGTAACATCGCCTGCTGGATCAACTTTATGAATCTATAATCGGAGAGAAACGTATACCTACCTTCTGACGCTCAAAATTGTAATGATTCAAAGTCACTCATAATTTTTTCAGGATCAAGCTCATTAGATACTGTTATACCGTTGTGTTGTAATTGCTTAAAAGCAGCAATAATAGCGTTGATATTTTCATGATTCATTATATAAAAGTCGTTTGTTTAAATAAATTTATTTTTCTGAAATCACTTAATGATTTAATGGGGTAATTATTTGCACGACTAAATCAGTAAATTCATGAATTTTCTGAAGACAAGAATTAATTTATAATCCATTGATTATTCTTTCTTGTGTATTCTCGCTCTGAATTTTTCTTGTAATCGTCGGCGAACACGTTCATCACGTGAAACAGGCATGACGGAACATGATCGATGTGAGAATCCTTTTGCTGCGTAAATAATATCAATGAATTCTACATAAGTAATATCATCTCTTTCAGTAATTTTGACTTTCGTCCACGGAGGTAATTTATCAGCAATACTGATTTTATCAACATCATAAATAATAAAATTTGTGTTCATTATTGTTAATTGTATGCTTTTAATTAATTATCTTAATTTAATCTTCTGATTGATTTTTTTCGAAAACGCTGATTTAGTTATATTATCTGCCACAAGTTTTATTGAAGGCTTGCAAATACCGAAATATTTCCCAGCCGCATATATCGATGGAAAAATTATTTCTTCACCTATTTATGTGTTTGTGGATATAACTGATCTTGGAGAATTGTTATTATACCCGGTTATTCCGAATTTTAAATTCTGACTTTGTGTAACGATACGTAAATTTTCTAAAGAATTATCTTTCGGGTTTGAATTTATGTGATCGATCACAAGTCCGTCTTCGATGACCCCATGAAAACATTCAAATACGGATCTATGTGAGTGATATTTTTCTTTTCCAGCACCAAACATGATGTACCCAGTATTAGCAACAAAACCAACAGGTTTATTTAATCTGCAATTTCTGATGACACCATCACGAGATGCCTCGTAATTCTTGATGGTGGGGTGTCTCTTAAACTCGTTCTGCTCCATTTATGTATATAATATCATTCTTCTAAATAATTATTCCGAAATCTAACTAAATAATCATTTATGGTTTTAAGCGGAGATGCCGATGGTCCATATTTCTCATCGTAATACCGCTTCATCTCTCTGTATTTTTTACCGCCACATTGCACGCATAATTGAGTTTTTCCTCTGACTCCAACACCGCTTCGAACGCAAGGTTTTGGTCCTTTGCTTCCTCGTCGAAAACTCTGCATGTGGTATCCGCAGAATTCTTTTACGCAAGGTTTGTTGCAGCGAGATGAAAACCCAATCATTAACCAGTTGCATTTGTTATTTGTTGTATCATTATATTATGAATGAAAATCTAATTAAATAAATCCTGTCTTAATTATTATGTAGAGGAATTTAAGAGATTATCCGTAATCGAATCCTCCGCCATCTCGGCGGGAGCAAGATTTGATCTTGATAAATTGCCAAAATCCAAATCTAAATACTCAATGCAAGACCTAGCTTTGATGAATGATGATATAACCGATCGTATTCGTGAAGCTAAAAAAGAATTTCGAAATGATGGTGCTACTCATACTTGGTCGTCATTCAGAATCAGAGATACCGTCGACACTAAGATGAATGACGAACGAGGAAGAAGTATTATTAATTACCTCGATGATCAGAGATATATTATTCTGATCAAATTTATTGTGCAGACGGATGATGATATTTGGATTATCCGTGATAAACGTGAACCTGTCAGAGTAAAACAATCAGGACAAACTGTTATATTGGATTTAAAAAATCCAAGCCAGGTGTATTAACCAGTATTGATAAATCATATTATGAACGTGAGTATCCTGTAACCGCAGTTGTTTATGCGATGTATCCGTTAAATGGTAAACCCAGCATTGAAGATATTAAACCGATGAAATTATCACGGTTAAATTGTGTAGCTGAGCGAGTTATGGAACATTTCAAAAAGCAATACGTGGGAATGGCTTAACAGATATAAGACGTAAAAAATAAACTCATGGGCAGAAACAGTTAAGAATACTGGAGCATCCATCAAAGACGTCGCTGAACTAGAAAAAAAAAAATTAAAATTTCCAATAACAGTAAAAACCCTAACCGGAGAGATTTTATATGCGTCAAAATACACATCAAGGAGCTCCAATAACAATCATTGATCATAACGCACATGCATGGACTGATGCTGTAACAATATTTACAAGAGATAGAATAGTCAGATTTTATGACGATTATATATTCGATGTTATCAGCGATATCAGTAAGAATGATCCTGTATCTGTTTGGTTATTTCAGAGTTCAGAATCCGTGAATTACGAATAATTTGTCAAACCTAATGGAGAGATTTACCGTAGAGAATCTCTCCATGAAGAAATGAAAAATCTTGCACTGAGATACAATTCCGATGATATTGAAGTTGAAAGATTATGAATAATTGTTTTACAGTTCCATCAGTTGCTGCCAACGCCGCTCAGAAGAAAAATTCATGGACGCCGACACGATCAGAATTCCTTGAAGATATTCAGCATAGCTGTGTCGAATATGGACATGGCGGAATATGGAATACCAAATACGATCATCGTAAAGTTATATCGGTTGATATGGTTGCGTGTTATCCTGGAAGTTTTCTTGGATACGGAGACTGTTCTGAATATTTCAAAGATTCGGACATCCAGCACATGAAATGACAAGAGTTGCGATAAATGGGTCATTACCTGATTTTGATTTAACTGGATTCGCTTTTGTAAAATCATTTAAGTTTTGCAATAATCTTCATCCGATCGTTTATCCGTGGTTTGGTAGACATTTCTCCGAAAAATATTGGGTTCCAATAGTGCTATTACGATACATGCTTGATACTGAAATCTTAGTGTCGTTCAGTGTAACTGAAGCTATTATATCATATCATCCGTAGAAACAAGTTTGGTTACCACAACAAAAGAAACATTCACCGACAGATCCAGATGAAGATTGGGATAAAATTGATTATGAAAATAAAGTTGCAAAAGATCTCGGTAGAAAAATAATTGGTAAATTTACTCAAGGCGGTTCGTATGATCATTAACGACATTGTACAAGATTAATCATGGATGATGCTGAGTTGGAATTTATAATTACTGATACAACGAACAAAGGAACATTTATAAGCAGAAGTAATGCTTATTCATCAGACGGAATTAAATTAGGTACATTCGTGGGTTATATCGATGGTGAGTCACCGCAATTTACTCATTTAAGATCTTCTATGCTCGCTTATGTTTCTATAAATTTATTATCGATGATAAATAGATTTCCTTGTTACGCTGTCAGATTTGCTACGGATTCATTTTATATAAATAGAACCGCTACTCGGTAATGACGAATGGGGATCATGGAGTATAAAACAAGAAAATATACTTGATTATTCCGAATCAGCAGACGTTGAAATCAGGGAAATATATTACAGCAATCATAATCAAATATTGAAATCATCGGCACCATCTGTGTTTGATCCTGTGGCCAGACATAAAACCGTTTATCTCAATGGACCTGGAGGTTCTGGAAAAACAACACGTGCCATTGAATTATTTCGCAGTAGTTTAAAGAACTCCGTTGATATAGTTGTTCTGACACCTACACATAGACTAGCCAGAGAAATAAATGAACGAGTAGTAAAATCTCAAACTTATCATGGTTTCTTCAGATGGTGCGGGAATACGTGGACACCTGAGCGAATGGGTGAGAAATATATACCCCGGATTATCATCTGGGATGAAATTTGTACAGTATGGTTAGAAACATTAAAAATATTTCTTGATTGGTTACTGACAAAAAATACTGCTGTGATTATGTGCGGCCATCATGCTCAACCACCACCTTTCGTTGGGCAGTCTCCGCACGAGTGGTTAAAAACGTTTGTGGATTATTATGAGGAGATAACCAATGATCATAGAGCTATTGATGAACCTCTGAAAGAATTTCAAAGATTAATCAGACTACAGCCAGATAAAATACAATGTGAGATAATGCGTGAAATAATTCCGGAAACTCCTGTAAATGATTTTTGGAATTTATGGCGACCAATGATTTAATAGTTGCGAGTAGAAAAATAGTTCGTGATGAATTGCAAGAGAAATTATTTCTGTTACATAAAGAAAAGTTTTCAAATCTACCCGTACCATTATGTTACCGCCCAGTGGATACTCGACGACAAAATATTTAAGTTGAAATTCCAGGAACAAATGAAAAACAAAATCTTGTATTAAATGATATTGTTTTGGTTGATGTTGATGTTGTTGAGAGCGCGTTGATCATGGATAAAACTCCATGGAAGCTAGGATATGCTATAACGATTCATTCGTCACAAGGACTAACTATTACTGATACAAATATCTGGATTGTCGATGATAGAATCGAATGGTCAAATTTAGTTTATCTCGCAGTGTCTCGAGTCAGAAGAATATCTCAACTACACAGGGTTATTATGAACTTTACAGAAAATAATAATTAAACTGCTAGCGACGACAACAACGTTGTTGTTGGCGTAATAACAAAAAAACTATTTGGTTATAAGCAATGTGACAAAAAAAAATAATCGCGACTTTGATATTGATACTGAATTAATTAGGACACTAAAACAACGACAGAATAATCATCGTGAAAGTTGTAACTGTAATATGCTATGGGAATATTCGAGTAATAATCCAAGACAGTTCACCGTAGACAAAATTAATAGTGATCTTGGTCATACACGTGATAATGTCATATTGACATGTCTTGAATGTAATCGACGTAGGGGTGCTTGTTTACAAAAGTGAACGCGGTGGTAACTCTGTGTCCTCAGGAATTACTTGTAATTGTTCACGTACAATTCCACGCTGAGGAGCATTTGAATCTAGTCTGTATCTAACCACGCTAGAAATTTTATGTGTAGTCACACTCCAGATAGGATCAGTTGCTCTTTTTTTACCCCTTCAGGTTCACCAGGTTCATATAAATACCTGACAGTCACATTATCTAACACTGGTTGTTTTGAAAAGTCACGTCGTTGTCCGTAACCATCGCTACGGGGTATGTGTTTCTTTGTAATTGCATTAATAGGTTTCATAGAAGTTGCACGAGTAATTTCATTATTTAACGCAGCTATTACACTTGGTAACCTTGCAACCCATTCACGAGATCTCATGTCGCTCTGAATTATTTCCTTTGCATACTGGTATCCAAATAACCGCTCAGCGAGTGTTCGATTAAATCGTTCAACTAATGCCTGATCACGATGAATTGCAACGTGTCCTTGTCTTATTTTAACATTATGTTTTTTCATCAGCGATGATACTGTACCAAGAAATTCTTTGTCAGGATCAACTTGTAGCAACTGTGGCCATCGTAATGGTCCTCGTTGATAAATTCCTTCAAACGCAGATGCAACTTCAGATGTTGTTTTTGTTGATAGCGGCTCCGTTTCTTTATATCTACTTGCAACATCAACGACAGTTAACGCGTATTTGTATCTGCGTGATTGACGTCCACGTGTTTTAATAGTATCGTGCGGTAAAAACAAAATATCTGCTTGATCAACTTCATTGGGAAAGCTGACATCAAAATACGCGTACTAGAATTTTTTTAAGTGGACGTAGATAGATTTGCCATATTGCTTGTCGTGCTAACCACGCTGCAGCAACAGCACGTGAGACTTTGCTGCTTCAGCATGTTTACTAATCGCTATAATTGGGCTATAATAAATGGACTCCATTATAATAGTTATATAATTAATTACCCAGACCCTAGAATTATTTTACTTTTCATAGCAGTTTTTACTAGAAAACTAGCGAGTTTTTCTCTGAGAGATTTATCAGGTATCGAATTTAACGCATGAATCAGTTTCACATCTGCGAGATGCCGTTGTTGTAAATCCTCGCTTTTATACGCAACATCATGATCATGACACGCTTGATCAATCTTGTTTATTGGATACTCTCCTGGTCTTGGTTGATCTTGATCATCAAGTCGAATATCAAGTCGAGTTCCAGGACCACAATAATTGTATCCGGGTAAGTGTTTTTTCCCGGGATATTTCGCCCACGGAACCCCATGTAATTTTCCCAACGAAGCGGCGATATCACCTCCTGTCGCTGTGTTTGAAATAAATTTGTATTTTTTTGTACCACACTTTTCACACTTACCTGTAAGTGAGCGTTTTTTATTTTTTGTTATCATTGTTGTTAATCCAATGGTGGACGTGGCTGCCTTGCATCGAACACAATATAAATTCATATTATTAATCATATGGATATAATTGACTTTTCGGCGACACGAAAACAAGAACCAGTCAAGCATCACGCAGCATTGCCAAATTCTATTAGGGCAATCATAGTAGGTCCATCTGGATCAGGCAAAACACAATTATTGCTTGATTTGATAATGAGATGGCTCAAGTGGGATAAATTATATTTAGTAGCTCCATCTGTAGATGACCAGCGATGCTATGAAGTACTTAAAGATTTTAATGAAAATGCAAAAGCGTTATATGAAGACAGTGACGTTATTGACTTTATAACTGATATTGATGAAGCGCCATTTGTAGATGACCTTGATGGAAGTATTAATAATTTAGTAGTATACGATGATGTCATGCTGGATAAACAATCAAATCCTGCCCGG
This sequence comes from Megalonaias nervosa, assembly GCA_016617855.1. Lineage (NCBI taxonomy): Eukaryota > Metazoa > Mollusca > Bivalvia > Unionida > Unionidae > Megalonaias > Megalonaias nervosa. The sequence continues at coordinate 63,945 of JAECUM010014916.1, read as the reverse complement.
ATATTTTCCAGAGGCAGACATAAAAACACAGACGTGATTTATGTTACCCAGCGTTATACACAAATTCCAAAAGTGATCACGGATAACTGTAACATTTTAGTTGTGTTTAACGGAGTTGATTCACATACGCTTCGAAATATTTATCAGACTTGGTGTTCAGGGGACATGGACATGAATAAATTTAAAAATTTCCTTGCACACGCACAATCTACCCCGTTTGGTTTCATCACGATAAATTTGCACGACCCTAGGTCCAGATATCGTATAGGTATTGATAGAATATTTGGTCCTTGATACTGAATAACTCTGTCACTCATAGAGTAATTAAGCAGTTATTTCCCTTGACAGTCAAGGATAAAACTGTGCATAGATAATTAATAGCTTCATATCTATACAATCATGTTTCTTATTTGACTTCGATTTCCCAGCTTCATATCTCTGAAAAGTCTGAGAAATCTACCTATTTTATATAATCAAACCACAAAAATCTCTTGCCTAAAATCAGGACGAACCACGCTATAGACAATTAGTTATTATCGATTTTTTTGTTCAGACCGGAATAAACTGAATAATATCGATCCATGCATTCATTGCTAGATAGTTCTGTCCTGATGAAATCAAGGGTTGATAATATAATATTTAAACAAGACAGAAACGGCAGAAATATGTAAAATTGCAGATTTTATTCAGAATCAGATAAAATACTGATCACAGAATCTGCAGTGGCAGAGTCAATGCTTATATATTTATTTTTGAAACACATATTTGTAAGTGGAACATGGTGCATTGCTATCGCGTCTGACTCTCGTACTCGAGGTCTAGGGTTCGGTTCCCCATGACTGACACATGTCGGTGGTTTGTGGCCCTGGGATGTCACTTATTTTAATAAATGGGGCGCAAGCATAAGCCTCATGTAACCCTTGCCAACGTCAAACAACGTGGCGAGTGCAGTTTTGCACTTTCCCTGGGGTTTGATTGGGGGGGGGGTTACTATATGCGCTTGCGTCCTAAAATAAACTGCAGGATGATGTGAAGTCGTGACCACTGAAGGGTACCCACATAGGGGCATTCAGAAAGAATGCCTGCCGGACCAAAAAGTGTCAATAAGGTGCCTGTGGACCATAAGGCAGGTCTTAACCGATGAAAGAGTGCATGTGGCTTGATGCCCCCAACAAGGACTCTTAGGATCTTACTGGTAAAGGCTTTAGCGGCAAAAGGGACCCAGTGGAATGGTAGACTGACCGTCATCGCTGCTGTTTTGTTTTTTGAATTTATAAAATCGACAGCAGCAGGGAGGGTGACCACATGTATGTGATATGTTTTTGGTTCCATTTTTCAAAATGTTTCGTAGTCGTTTTGTTTCAAATATATTTTTTTAGCCCTTGTAGGAACCCTTATTTTTCAAAAATAAAGGTTCTGCAAAAGTGGTCTGTTCACCCTCCCTGCTGCTCTCATAGATACCTTTCTAACTAACTTGCTAATTTTACTGTCTGTTTTAACACTGTCTTGCAATCGCTGTATTATATGCGTTTAGATATTTTAAACGGTGCAAAACAAGGACGTCAGTGAGAATGCACACCAACATAGTGGGGAAATACAGTAAAATGTGATGATAACTTAGTTTTACTAGACGATTTCAGAGGCTCCTATTAAAAGCATTATTCTGTTTATAATTATGGGCTATCTAGCTGATTTGATCAAACATATGACAGATGCATAAACCATTTGACGGTTTTACTAATACATTATTGCATGTATATTCCTTTTCAATATTCAAAGTGTCGATATATATTCAAAGTTTGCTTGAAAGGAAACCAGGAGATACAAGGCGCTATTTCTCCTACAAAATTTGACAAGAGATACCAGTGCACTGAGCACACATTCCTTTACGCATAATAACAAATCCATTGATCTGACAGCCTTGTGGATCGGGTATGTTCAGAAATATATTTCATTTGCACGTGACTCTGAGATAACATAAGATTAATTGCCAAATCCGTGCAAATATCCTAGCAAAATATATTGATTTTCTTTCAACTTATTTGAGTACGAGAGACAGTTAAGTTGCATTTGTTATCAGAACAGGTTTTGTGAACTGCAATACAAATCTGAAATGTAGGCTAAGTAATGAATAAATGGACACTAAGCAATGCAGACCATTGACTTAGATTATCGTATTTAACAGCTGATGTAAGAAAGGTGCGCTGGTCTCCAATGAATCATTTCGTAGACTTTATTGATACATTGTACATGATTCCAATGAACGCAATCTTCATTGATGAAATGCTTTGTGTGACCTCGACAATGCCAATAGATGAAGTAAATATCTAGATTAAAATGGACTTGCGTTAGTACAGTTGCCAGAGGGTTGAACTGGTAATATAATATAATATAATATAATATAATATAATATAATATAATATAATATAATATAATATAATATAACAACACAATATAATATAATATAATGTAATATAATATGATATAATATAATACAACAACACAACACAATATCATATAATATGATATAATATAATATAATATAATATAATATAATATTTAAACACACCCAGGAATGACAGGATCAGCTGCCTTCGTGTGTCCTTTGGAAAGACACATTTCCGGGACATAATATAGCCAATAATGTGTTAAAGGTGCCTTAAAACCAACCGAAATACAACAAAACCTATAGTGATTAGGTGATCTTAAACTATTTAAGAGAAAAGATCAAAACCAACAAATTTAATAACATTCAACAAATAATTTATTTTGTAGATAATGCAAATGAAATTGAAAAGGAACTTAAAGTGTTATGACTTAAATCCCCAAAAGTCCTATAAGTTCTATCACAAGTCCGAAAAGAGTTTTCCAAGTAAATTCAAGTTTTGAACATAATGAATTCAAATTTTGCATGTACTGTTGTGCCAATAATATTAAATTTGCTGATGTACGAACAATCCTTTTGTATCACAATGATTTAATATTAAAATGCTATATACCAACATTTTAGAAGTAATTAATTCTTTTTTACTGTATGAGCTGTATTTATTATATATATATATATATATATATATATATATATATATATATATATATATATATATATATATATATATATATATATATATAATGAGAGAGAGAGAGAGAGAGAGAGAGAGAGAGAGAGAGAGAGATGAAACAAACACTGTTACTATTCAATCCAGTTAAACAAGATTTTAAATACAGTAAAGATACGCAAATATATTTGGTGAAAATATATACCGAGGAATGTACACATAAATTGTGTCCATATATTCTGAATGTGGGTTTTCTCTCTCTCTCTCTCTCTCTCTCTCTCTCTCTCTCTCTCTCTCTCTCTTAACGAATGAATGTAGTACCACGAAGAAAATCTTAAATCAACTAAAAATGTAAAATATAAAACTAATAGAGGACTTAGAACATAGATAAACGATATTGACTAAAATTCGGTCTAAGAATAGATATATCAGATTTAGTACAAATGTAGGCATAAATAAGTAATGGTGGTGGTATAGCGGATAAAAATGGAGAGGGTGAAAAGAAATAATTTATTTAATACCTTGAAAGTCTATGTCAAATTTGAATGAAACGGTAATAGACATATCTTTTCTGAGTTTATATGGGAACATAATGATTTAAATATCACTTCTTTAAATCTACTTGTTCTCTGTATGCAGATTTGTATTATTTTTCAGATCATTTCATTATACGTATTAACATTTTGGATTCTATTTTTACTTGCAAATATAATTTAATTCATCACTTACATCCTGTGAAGCAAATAAGTCACGCGTTCGTTCAGATATATCCAAATTTTGCTACACTCTACTTTTATTTTAAAGCCTATGATTCCTTCTATCGAACTTTGTCAAAATTATTTTCCACTACTGTGGCATACATCTTAAAATAGTCCAAAATTAAATGATTTCCGAAATTTTTGTAAGATCACTAGAATATCAGGTTTGTATACATGTATCTGTCAGCCAACCAACAGAACGGAACTACTGAGATAACTATAAATTATTCAGTTCTAAATCCTGTATAATACAAAACTTCATAGGGCAACATAATATCATACAATATTTTTGACATTATACTCCTGGTCTTCAATAACCAGTCTAGCTCCAAATGTAATAGCTCTAGTTTTGATGAAATTGCTCGTAGGAAACCTACCGGTACATTCATTCAACAAATATAGTAGAGTATTTTGTTTTCTTAAGAATGTAACCTTTGGCGAGAAATCGGCGTATACATGTTAGAAAACATAATTGCTAATATAACGCCAGATCTGATATCAATGTCGAAATAACGGTAATCCGTTTATGTTTCAAAATGCTCCAACTGCAATTCCAATGCTCAAAGAAAATTTCTTATTTATTTATGCAACACAAACAATGCTTCTTGTAGCTGTTACAGTGAATTTACTTTTTTGCAAATAAATTAAACCATCAAGTTTAAAAAGCAACCGTAAATATGAAGTCTATTCAACCATTTCCCATTAAGGTGCTTCTGTATGAAAAAGAAAATATTAGATTCCCTTGAAACGTAATATTACTACTTTTGCTGCCTATTTTCAGGAGATCTGTTTCGTTACCAGCCAGGCTACCAGTATCGCCAGCATACTTTAAAATTTAAAGTACTCGGTAAGGAACGTTTTATGATCCGGATGCACAGATGCCAAAAGTGTATATTCTATATGTGCCTCAGTCATGTTTACCACCCACCCACCCACCCAACCGCACAACCCAAAGAAACAGAAAACCCACATACGCCTGTATATTATTTATGTCTGGCTCTATTCTAAAGAATTTAAAAATGATGTCATACATCTTCAAATTTATGATACATTATCTTCGATCATTAAAGTTGCATTTTAATTAATTTAAGTTACCAATGCCTTCCAATCGTATGTTGGTAAAAAATATTATTAATAAGTATGCTGGAAAGAAAACAAATAAGAATTATATTAAGTTAAAATTAATATAGTTTAGCAAATTGAACCTTGGACGTTTACGATGGAATTATCATTAAATAATTATACGGAATGCACCCGGTTTGTAGCACAGTGCAGCCAATGCGTTTATAAATAATTTAGTAAAGATATGAAGGACATATTAGAGGGATTCGTGTTATTCAACCGATATTCTTGTCTAGTAAAATATGACATTTTTCAATTTGTCTTTCAGATCAAAGGTGAAATATGAACATCACATCCAAAAAGATACACCCCAGACATAATTTCAACCCCATTAGAAAAGAATCACAGACTTGCCTCTGAGTCAATTGAGGTTAACTCGAATTTTAGGAGAATTCCAATATCCATTCTTATCCAGATCATCTATATTTTCCGACAAATTGTGGACTTGACGAGGTACAACATAAGTTCAATCAAGGAGAAGAACAGGAAGAAAATTAAAATACATATTGAAATAATTCTGAATACTGGAATGGAATATGCGTAACTGTATTGTTTAGTATATGCACATTATGCGTGTTTTATTTATAATTATAAATTGTTAAGGCCATTTTTAAACACATTACCTAGCTCCAGGATAGTGGGCTTGTACTTTGGGATAAGGTAATTTTGTATGAGTAAACATAGTATTGTGGTCTTTTGACCTTGGAAGCTGTAGACGAAATCTTGGTGACGAATTCTATGCGATTTGAGTTCAGATAATTGGCTTTTCCCTAGAAAACCAGAAGACCCAGTAACTGATTAATTAGCTGTCAAAGGACCTGACATTGATGCACAATGGTCTAGAAATGATTTTTCGACTCTGCTTATGGTTCTTAGTTTTTAAACAAGGGATGTTTATCGGAGAATTACTCATTCCTATCTTAAACATAATTCTTTGTGGAGTCATTTAGTTGTATTTAGTTGAGAGCGTTTAAGTTATATGTTTTATTTATTCATTGGAATTATGAGGCGCTCATAAACTTTGCATTAAGAAGATGTTTTGAAATTACAGTGAAATTATTTAAAGATACTTTCTATTATATGATTGTGATACATCAAGACTGCTAGCAAGTCAAACTATTCCAAACAATTGGCTCATCAATAATATATTGAACTTCATTCGGAACACCACTGGAATAGTCGAAAAGTTTAGATATGTGATAGAACGTTTATGGCTATTTATGATTTCATTCACCACACTGTAAGTTAGTTTTTTTTTTTTCCTCTGTACTATAGGAAAATAAATTATTTGTTGAATTTTACAAATGTTGTTGGAGGGGCCCCAAGTGGCCGACTAATCTAAAGCGCTCACCTCTCTGGATCACTGCCATCTCATCTCTGTCTGCTTGGGTTTGAGTCTCAGGTTCGAGTAATTTGCATACGTGAGAAAACTTGCCAGTACCTTCTCTTGGATAGTTGGTTCTTCCCAGAGTTTGTTCGAGTTCTTCCTCCACCGGTTAAACTGGAACCAAATATAGCCTATCTTGTGAGGAAAAATAAGGTTTAAGACCATAGAGTCGTAATATTTTCGAAGTTTGAAACATAAATTTTCCAAAATATTCCAAGATAAATAGACGATTCTCGTCGATGTCCAGTTTAGTTTGTACGTCTCTTTGTTATCTGTAGTCACCAGAACCGGAAATCGCTTTTTTGTAGATTTAACCCTATAGTATATAATACCAAAACCTAAAACACCTATATCCTAATATCGAGGAGGATATGAGAAGATATCTCATGAAATAATTTTTTACTGTGCTTCCCATTTTATGAAATCAATTCAATAGAGGCATTTTTCCATTCTTTCACTCTTACAATTGGGTGCTTTGTGCTAAAATGAACCAACAGGAAATTCTGTTGAATGATGTCTCGCCTGTTTCCCCCGTACTGTACATAATCCATCAATGTAAAATTGCATGACAATATATTCCACTGTCCACTTCGCCACATCAATTATGATGAGTGGATATAGCATACGACAATTGACAAGAGAGAGAGAGAGAGAGAGAGGGAGAGGGAGAACGTTACAGCGTAAACGTTTAGTCAGCAGCACATTGAAATTTCCCCCTATAATTCCACTATACAATACATGAATGACTTTATATATTGCTCTAAAGTAAGGGATTAAAACTGCATTAATTCTATGAGAATACATTATTCTATATTAAAACTATTTCATCCTACGTGTCTGAATTAATCTGACACAACTGTAACATGTTAATGATATTTCCTGGCATTGACGCGCATGGTCTCGCAAATATTCACTGGACCCTGTGTGCTGCCGATCACTCCAGGATGTGGCGTTATTGTACGCAATGGTTTCTAAATGATTCCGTCACGGTCAAAATTGTGATTTTAAGAACCTGTTGCGAGCTAAATACTTCCATGCAAATTCTGTATGGAAATTTTTACCCTTGTGGTTGCTGTGTCGGTACACCATTCGTGAAAACTATTTTTCCACACTTAAGGATAACCCACCATTGAAGCTTCCATTTTGCTTAATAATAACAAATCAATGTTGTGCCGCGCGTTTTGCACCATGGATAATCGAATTGGCTGAGGCCTTTATTCCAGATAAACACACTGAGGGCGATATCAGGACTGAGTCATTCAAATTTACTGATAGCAGTAACCTGCGTTGAAATTCATTGGCATCGAACTTAATTCACCTAGGTCTTGTTTGCATTTTTGAAGATGATCTGTATCATCGTTTGTGAGATGCAATGCAAACTTGAGCGACCATTCAAAACATCGATTGGGATCGTTTTTTAATCTTTTCCGCTGACTGTGGTGAGCATACTTTAGTGTTGATCCGTGAAAGGTTTGTATGGGGAAAATACGCAGCTGGTCTTCCAAGCACCTGAAGGTCATCCACCCGGAACCTCCTCTGTAGTATTTTTCAGACTTCTCAAGAATCTTTGCATAACTTTCACCATTTTAATCATTAGTAGCTTCCATGCCTTTATGGTCCAAGATCACACTAGGAAACAATAACTGCGATGATATAAATCGTGATGAGTCTTTCTGGATACAAATGTAACGGTGTAACATCTTGGTTCTGTTTGGAGGGCAATGTGACTTCTTGGGTCTGTTTGGAGAAATATGTAACATACGGGTTGGTATGTCCTCGAACGGAAATTACTATTACGTCCATGGCATTATGTGATAGCCATTCTAGTCTAACACGATAAATGCAGTGTTATTGCTCATTAAAGGGTCCGATTCGTCGATCATGCAAATTCCATTTCCATCAAGCACTGGATAACAGCCACGGAGTTTCTGCAGCTCCTTGGACTCTTCAAAGCAATTGCGGATCGTATCCCGCTGAGTCCCCTATACATGCACCCTTTGCAAATGACCTTGCTCTCACAATGGCGCCCGTTTTCCATGACGGTCAATTACAGCATCAGAGTAACCTGCCAAATTGTATCATTCCTGGACCAGAAGCACAAACACGGCTGTCTCACGGAAAGAAAACCACTCAAATATCTATCACCAGATATAACAGTATGCACAGATGCAAGCTCCTGTGGTTGGTCGCACAATTTATTCCCGAACTTCGACACCGTCGGCGACCAGTGGAGTCCGGAATACAAAGGTTTTTACGTCAATTTCTTGGAGATGAAAGCTATCATCAAATCTTTTCAATCTTTGCAGCAACCATCTTCCGAAAAAAAGTCGTGCTCATCATGTCTAACAACTGGGTGGGAGTGACGTATCTAATAAAACAGGGCGGTACCAAATCACCCCAGCTCTGCATTTTGGTCTGGGTAGTTTTCACTGTTGGAGCACGCAAAGCAATAGCGACATCCAGAACAGACATATTCCTGGCAGACTCAACGTCTTAGCCGATTCTCTGTCAAGGAAAGGAGAGAATCTCCATATAGAATCGTTACTCCATCAGTCGGTCTTTCATCAGATTTGCCAGTTACGAGTGCGTCCAATGATAGATCTTGTGGCAACCAGGTGGAATCACATACTGCCCACTTTCATTTTACCAATACCAGATCCCAAGGCTTAGTCCGTTGACGCTCTTTTTCACAGTGGGAGGGTCTGTGGGCACTTGCCTACCATCCAAAGATCATGCTGAAACTTAGGGACCAGTTGTGCTAAATGATTATTTTGTCCCTCTTCTCCGACAACTCCTGGGTCGCGAACAGGCATATTATTTACAAACAGCCTCGGACCCACGTGTTCCATCCTTTCCCGGAAAGTCTTCTCCTTCACACTTGGCTATTGTCAGGACAGCCTTGCAGTAAAAACAATTTATCCCTTCAGTTGCGGGCACAGTTGCACGACATAGAATGCTTTCCACTTTATAGGCCTACGAAGGGATTTGACATGTCTTCAGAAACTGGTGAAAATCAAACACATTGACCCATTGAGTGCCTCTATCCGACATGAAGCTGACTTTTGTCTTTGACTATTCGAGGAGGAAAAGTTTGATCCAATTACTATTAAGGGCAATCGTTCTATGATATCGGATATGTACTGTCATCATGGCAGGGAGGCTATAACCAAGACCTCTCTGGTTTGTTGTCCAACTTTAACTTCTGTGGACTTAAATCACTCATTTTGTTTCCTAAATTGAATAATTTCTGCGTTCTGACTTGGCTGAATTCAAACAAATTCGAATCTTTATGCAAAACCTGTTTCCTGACCTGCAGACTCAGTAAATTAATACCCTATCAGTTGACCCTGCCTACCTTCAGATTTGATCAGAAGGTTCTGCGGTCACTGTGATGCAACCTGCTTTCGACGCCAAAGACAGGTTTCCGTCAGTGGGCAACCAAACAGTCATCATACAGCCTTTCTCCTGTATTGACATATCCCAAGAGGCTTTCGAACAGAATCCGGGACGTGGGCTCAGACATTATCTGAAGCGTACTGGGCCAATTTGTTGGACTCGACGATGCTTCTGTCGTTCAGTTAAACCTGGGAAAGGAGACATAGCCCCTTAAGCCCTCTCTCGTGTCCGACGTGGGTAATATGTACGGCGTACTACGAATTTTCGCAAAAACATATTCGTTTCATGAAGGTCTCTCCTCTGGAAATAATAGTATTCTCTACAAGCCTCTTTTGACGTCAATGTTTCTATCCAAGACATTGTCTAGGTAGTATATTGGCTTGAACAGCGAGCCTTCGCGAGTATTTATCTTTGAGACTTCGCTTCACAATGTCACACACTGGATCTGTAAGTCCAATCTCTGTCGCACAAACGCTACCAAACCCAACTGACATCAGTACAAGCTCCGGACGAACGCCCAGCAGTGCATTTTCCGTTTATAGGGTTTATACGGATGTCGCCCTTAACGTTTATGTGCTAAGAAAATCTCATTATTTCTTCTTTCCAGCCGTAATCCATGTTGCCTCCGGTTGTTCTGGTTGCAATTAGGAGAGCATGTTAACCTTCATTTGAGGAGCCCAGTATTCTCCCTTCTGGGGTGTTGCCAGGATGTTTAACATTCCCTCCTCCTATTACCTATTCTCCTAACGTTAATGTGATATGGAAACGTATTCAAAGGAGAAAGCAAATTTGTTGTAAATTATATTTCTCGTAGAATATTTACTCGATCTCATTACTTTAAGCTTTAAACTAGCGGCACCACTAGGTTGTAAGTGGAGATAATGGGCAAGACTAATTTCTATTTGTCTATATATTATAGACGGAAACACGAATTTCCGTCTCTGGGAGGGCTGGATTTAGGAGTTAATAGGGCTTATATTTCTAACGCAAATGAGTTCGAGTAAGTATTCTAGGAGAAAAATAATTTACTAATAGATTGCTTTCATTGTGATTCTTTTGCATGCAAATATACTAACAGACGTAAATGTCTCCCTCCCTTGATTTTGTATTAAGTACAATCAAGATATACGCACATAGCTTTTATAATCTCCCACCACCACCATATCTCTCTCTCTCTCTCTCTCTCTCTCTCTCTCTCTCTCTCTCTCTCTCTCTCTCTGGTAGGGGTTTAGGATCAAGGGTAGTAGAGCGTGTCAGTTTTGTCTATAAGGGCTTTAGAATCTATTTTACATGCCCCTCTTTTTACATCCTGCCCAATTATGTGAGCAAATGAGTGGCTTTTTCAGTATTGGGTCGTATTAACATCACATTTCCCGTTCGAACAAGATAATTCCACTATGTTTCATTCCCGTTAGAGATCAGAATAGTATCTCCATGCTGAATTACTAATTGTGGCCAAAATGCTAATATTTGTTGTGACACTTTTTAAACTTTCTTTCCCTTTCTCTAACTCTGATTGCTTGTATTTCTACCTCTGTCAGCTTATATTTGTGTCTGTCTCTCAACACAAACGTCTATCCAAAATGTACAATGGTCAGCATCGATGTCTTGTTTTTTCAAATATATTGATCACGCAAACTAATGGGACAGTGATTGCTGCAGTGAACTGGTAACGAATGAAGAAAGCTGAGAACAAACGTGTCATTGTATTCATGTTTATGCTGTTTTTATGCGAGTACATTTATCAAGAGTTTTGGAACATATATTTTCCTTAACTTCCGAAGAATGCAATAGCAACTTTCATTTCAAGCTAAAACGTTCCTACCCCACTCACCCCGGGAAAAAAAACATCAATTAGCTTACGTTACTACTATACAATAGTTAGTTTAAAGCAGGGAAATTGTCGATAATGAGAATAATTAACGCACTGAACCAGTGGTTGACAGTTTTGCTATGATTAATTAATGCAAATGGGTAAATATGTCATTTTAGCCATTAGGTAAATACTATGTCAGGTTAGGAGTCATTTTAAAGATACTAAAACTGTAAAGGAATTAAATCACTGTAAAATACATTCTGGTACAATCAAAACGTTCTTTGTTTCTCTTGTTTTAAAGTCTTTTGCCTTGTATTGTCTTCATTTCCAAAGTTGATTATTCTTTTTATTATTATTTTGTTAATAATTTACTAGGCAAATGTCGCGTGACACCATGCTCATGTCGTCCATTGATGTATTTTCAGTATCCATCGTGATTACTCATTACATTTCATAATTCTTGATGTGCTTTTCTTAATGTTATTAAATTTTCAAAATTTTGATAATTTTTTAATTTTAGTTTATGGGTGCCATATAGCTGATACTTTACTGGTATTGTACTATATACAAATGTCGATTTGATCCTACACACCTCCACTAAAGTGACGAAAATATATAGTCAGAAAGATATATCAATTACAAGGAATTCTTTGATTATATCATCATCATCATCATCATCATCATCATCATCGTCATCATCATCATCATCATCCCAAATTATACACGAAAGCTATTAAATAGCAATATAATAAATGTTTGACTCGTACTATTTTCCGTACTTTCAGATGAGCACAGTTAACGAACGGTAGATGAATCATGCGATGAAAAAACAGTCGAAGCAAGTACTTGAAGCAGGTTATCAGAACACGAGACACATGTTTTGTGCATCGTTGGTATGAATATTCTGGGCGTTTCCTGCGGAATACGTGTTGAATTCCCCCCACTCCCCAACAAAACAGGATTGTAAGTATTGAGCGTAAATTAATTGCATCTAATATTGATTTATACTTTAATTGGAAGACGCATTTTCTCCTTTCAAGCAACACTGCCACGTGTACACAGTCTGATAACCAGTTGACTGCAGCAGCAACGGAAGCGGAAGTACGAAAAACTCAGATGATGCCGATTACCGCGAATTTAGGCGACACGAGAAATTATGAATATAGACTACAGTACGGAAGTCGATATGATAAAATTTGTGATAACGCAAAATATGATTGCAATATTTATCATGGATACATATAACCATAACGATAATGCTGATTAAGATTAAGCATTTTCTGCTGGTACTGATCGCTTTTTTGAAGAAAAGAAATGCATCAGAAACGGATGCGTATATAGGCTCAAACTTACTTGCATCATCTTCCGGCAAATGAAAACGTTTGCTGCCTGATAGACATTTTAATAGTTCTCTCACTTGCTTGAACTAATACTACAGTATATTGGATCGTCAGCACGTGCTCCCTTGCACTTATTCTTTGGATAACTTTTTATTATCTGTCCAAAGCTCCGTTCGCTCGTCCGTGTATATTTCAATCCGATCGTTATGTTTGTCGCGTATGGGCGCGTCCGTTTAGATGTTAACCCATGTCTCTCTATGTCTTTCCATTCTTTAGTATGTCTATTCGTTTATCTGTATATCAATTATTTATATGTATAAATATATGCCCATCAATCGGTTATCCCTTTTGCTTATTCGTCAATTTGTTCATACCTTCGTCACTGCGATCGTTTCTGGTAAAGCGACATATGTTTCTGCGACAAACTCACCCAAAAATTGATATAAATGGGACGAACAGACAGGCGGATAGAGAAATGCATCGACATGAGGGGAACATATATTTTGAATATGGATCAATGGAATGTAAAATCACATTCCATGTGGGTCTGCAGTGCCACATTATGCTAGTCTAATCGTCTGTAGCATACTGTCACTAGGAAACTTTAAAAATGTACGATTGCTAGTTATGCTGATAATAATTTGGCTTCATTTTGGTTTTCTTCTTATTATTGATTTGAAAGTGCGTTTTCGATGTCTTATATATATATATATATATATATATATATATATATATATATATATATATATATATATATATATATATGTGTGTGTGTGTGTGTGTGTGTGTGTGTGTGTGTGTGTGTGTGTGTAAAGTCAACCTGTCAATAGCGCCCCACCCATGGGTAAAGGCGAAACTGCCTGTTCACGCAGGTGCCCTCTCTACACAGCATAACGTTTCAAAATTGTTTAATAACAAGTACCATGCACCGCATATCATCATCGTTAGCAGCAGCAGCAGCATCATTATTACGTTATTACGATTATTTTATTTTACGTGCGCTAGGGCAACAAGGGAGGCCATGGCTATGAAGTATATCGTCCTCAATAAATTGAACTAGAAACAAGCTAGGGGTAAAGTATATAAGGGGCTCCAGACTATAAATAAAACCACGATTCAAAACTAAGTCATACGGGGGAAGATTACCATCAACAGTGTTTCAATTTATGAAGGAAGAAATTTCGTGCATTTGTATTCATTAAAGAAAAGAAGTTGACAAAAATAAAGGAATAAGAAACAGATGAAGTAATTTAATAGAAATCAACATTGCCTAAGACCGAATGCCGACCAACCAACAATAAATTAAGAGAGCTTGCCAGACATCCAAATCTAATATACATTCAGGATGCTCACCTAATGATACTACAAAATATCCCTAAATTAGCAGGATATAACACCAAATGTATGAAACATCGTTTTCCTACAGCCAAGGAACGGGGGCAAGCAATTTATGTGAAACGCTATACAGTTATTGAACAATAATTCATCATGTCCAAATTAAAACCACTTTAAGACATGGAAATACAGGCAGTTATGGCCCAAACTAAGAACCAACCCACAGTCAGTGTCAACGTTAACGAACCAAGTACAAAACAAAACTTTACCTTTAAAGAAATTAACAAACTAACAAAAGACTTGGGGTAATGGGTGGTAATGGAGGGGGTCTTAATGCTCACAAAGAAATATGGGGAGGTAAAGACACTAATTATGGAGGAAATTGAACAGAAACATGCTCGGAAAATGTAACATAGCATTTGAAAACAAGGGCTCCGACATCGGTACAAACCCTATAAACGGAAAATGCACTGCTATAGATACGTCACTGTACACAAAAGAAAATAGTAGATCTCATCAAACAGGGCGTCGACAATACGAACACACTAGATAAAATAGTATATTGCACATCGTCATGGTTGTTGCAATTGGTTACGGGAGTCTACCGTGCCGTGTGTAAAATAGAATCACTGCTTGTCATTCTGTACAGTGAATAAAACACACAAGAATGCGTACGCAGGTGTAATCAACGAAAATGAAAAATCCTTTACAAACTTACATGAATTCGAAAGTAGTAGTAACATAAGAATTTTTGTATCATGTAGAAAATATGTACAAGACTGAGATAAGTATGGTGCGGGATGTACAAGTCATTCGATTATATTGCATCATTATCACGATGATCATTATTAACAACAACAGCAATAACAACTACAAACACAGTTGAGCGTGATATGGCACAAAACATAATGTCTAACCGATGACATGAAATTTGTTACTGGATTAAGAGTGTTTACAAGTTTTGAAAAGCAGGAATGTAAGATATTCTACTAATTCAGAGTATGCCTATCCAACAATTATATTTGTCGCTTGGAAATTGACAACTCATAAGTGTAAGTAGTTTTCAAACTACTATATTAAAGGTCTCGATCTTTATCTGCTCCATTATCTCTCTCTCTCTCTCTCTCTCTCTCTCTCTCTCTCTCTCATGTTTGTGATAGTTTTAATAGAGATATATGTATCTTTAAGATCCAGTTTTATGTATTTTTGTGTAGAAAAATATCAATATTATGTGCTGTATATACATATTTCCATGTCTACTATTCGTTCGAGAATAAGACAATTAGGTTGAAAAAAAATATAAGTATGACGTCATCTTGTTTATATCATATTGTTTATATTATCGATCACTTAGAAACAAAATGTATTTAATGACGTAAGCAATGATATTGAATTCAGTTTGAATTCAGTCTGAAGAAGCAATAAAGCGAAACCGGTCACACATTCTACGTGTTGGTATTGTTTACTTTATAATTTCTCTCTCTCTCTCTCTCTCTCTCTCTCTCTCTCTCTCTCTCTCTCACACACACACACACACACACACACACACACACACACACACTGAGACACAAACGGTGGCAGAGACATCCCGTACTTCCAGAATTAAACTCAAAACATACATACATCTAAGGACAGCACAAACAGGTGTAGAAAATATAAATGACCAAAGATACATTTTGTACTACAGTGAAAAGAATTCGTTTATTTCAATGTTTACTTTTTTTATTATGTTTTACCTGTTATCGTCATTTGGCTCCAACGGGTAAGGTAATTGAGTGCCCCTATTTATTGAAAGGGGTCCATTGGTGGGTGACTTGGAGAAGTAATAGGTGCGAAAGATACACTTTCCCTTACCTTGGTAAGAAGACGGGTAACTAAACTCTGAGATCTGTGACCCGGAGTCGAGTGCACCCGTCAAGATACGTGTCGCTGCTTACTAAAGAACTTAGTTGGTCCGGACCTTGCAGTCAAGGGCTATGACTCTGTGACCTACTAACCTAGCTGGTCCGGACGGTGTAGTCAAGGGCTATGACTCTGTGACCTACTAATCTAGCTGGTCCCGACGGTGTAGCAAGGCCTGTGACTCTGGGACCTACTAACCTAGCTGGTCTGGACCCTGTAGTCAAGAGCTACGACCCTGGGACCTAGTAACTATGTTAGACCATCGATGGGACTTTGCATCTATTTCCATTGCATTCAGGGTCTCATCGAAGTAGCTGCTGTTCTGGTTGAGAATGAGGTTTCGACCAATCAAAGAGATAAATCTGGGCGACATTAAAGGGCAAATGTCAAAGTAGGAGAACGAGGGCAACAGTCTTTGCATGTGACGACACTCATTAACCTGAATAGGTGGTCCCGATATTGTATTCTGGTAAGTGTGCTTGAAAGTGGAACAGACGAACTGGGTTCAATTACCAACCGGAACATTCCGTTACACAAGAAAACCTCTGTATGTCTAAAGCGACAGGGACAATTTGTTATGACCTTTTACCCTTTTAGTAATTAAACAGTAGCTATAGATAGAAAATTGTATTGGTAGGCTGGTCAGTTGTAAACAGTTGCTTTTTGTAGGGTACAGTACAACAGATAACATAAAATGGTGACTGATAAGTACACAAGTACGGGATCAATCATATTTGCACATAAAATACATACCAAGCAATAAACAGTATAATACAAAATTAGATTCATATTGATAAGGGAACAATATAGGTAGGTGGAGATTTCTTTCAATTTCTATGGATCCCTGACACAAAAACTCATTGTACTTTTGAACAATGGAGCAAAATATCAGGAAACGTATTGTCAACCGGACACAGTGCAGTGTATACAAGACACTGTTAGACGATTTGAGCTATTATTGTGCAGATATTCAGTCATGTTTGATTTCTATATGTGTACTGTTGGTTGGTCTATATATGTGTACTGGCTGGTTGAACGGTGTCCATCGATTGCATATACGATACAATTACTTCGTTCTGCCTAAGAGAAATCACATAAAACACATAATTAACCACAAACCGTTACATATGATACATGTCGGGTGTAGTCATTGTATTTATTGAAATGATAATTAACACTGAAAGTAGTGTATGAAACCTCGAGTTCTGTGTAAATCACAAACACATATCACTTCTAAACATAGAATAGTCCATGAAAGGTCCGTAGTCAACATCTCTGTGTCTGCAACCAATTATCAAATTACGATGCATGCTTCACTTGCACACGTGTTCCTATAGTTTACAAAGACCTGATGATGCATAGATTTCCAATATGAGCGAGTTAAAGTTTCTGTCAACTGGTGACTCGGGCTGCAAATATTGCAGATGCTTATATCAGCAAGAATTAATTCCTGGAACATACCATACATGATGGTCGTAGAACTCCGCACTAAGCAGGTATAATAATGTCCTCGAAAGAATAATAGTGTGTCTTGTACCTCCAACATTTTTGCACGACTCTATCAGACGTACAGGTCAGTAAGTGCATAAACAATGTATATTTGGCATATATTACATATATATTGCACATGCTTCCTAAATCCAGACAGTTCCATATATTGCTCATATATGACTATTTACGCACGCGTAAGGACATTTATGGGAGATGTGATTGGGTCAGTATATCCACATATTCCTGACAGCTTTGGCGTGTAATTCGCTGTTATGAGCCAATAAGTTCTGCCCATCCAATCGCAATGCTTCTGCTCCGACTGCAAAAGACATTGGCATCAGTAGAGACAGTTTGCTTCTGCGGTAGAGACTTGTCTTTTCTCTGTAGGAATTTTTACACCTCCATCCAGCATACCTCAATGTAAAGAAAATTGATATATGCTATCCTTTATTAGTGATATGTTTTAACAGATAATCACATCTGAAGAGGCTTATAAGATAAATGTTATAAATTTCACCATTTTCATGTTTACCTTATTGGGCATACCCAGTATGCAATTCAAGAAAACCATTGCTGCCGCTGAACATGATTAAAAGTTGCAACAATATTTTATCAGACCAAGGAACTCAAACTTTGATCGGTCCAATTTAAATTAGGGTCTCGCAGTCGACATACTATATCTTGTAATGCATCTGATTGTGTTGCATCGCAATTTTAATTAATATGTCATATTTAGTACGTATGAGTTGATGAAATGATAACTTTTAACAATACTCAAGCCTCGCCTCCCATTCTGTTTGAGAAGATTTTGAGTGTACAAATGTGGGCCATAATACCATTCTAGACTTATGCCTATCGATAGATAATAATAGCTGATCACATATACTCGTGTCGATCAGTAAGAAAACTCTTGATAAACACCCACTCCCCTTTCTTCAAAACGCCTAGACAAAAACAGACCAAAAAAGCCAACAGAAAAAAAAAAAAAAAAAAAAAAATCGACAAAAAAAAAAACAACAAAACAGCCA
Organism: Megalonaias nervosa; assembly: GCA_016617855.1. Classification (NCBI taxonomy): domain Eukaryota; kingdom Metazoa; phylum Mollusca; class Bivalvia; order Unionida; family Unionidae; genus Megalonaias; species Megalonaias nervosa. Next base: position 45,314 of record JAECUM010014916.1, on the reverse strand, counting down.
AACATTGTGACTATCTTGATCGGCTCCAAATCTGACCCCTCGACAAATATTGTTACAACAAAGTTCGGCAAAACTGCTGCGTGTCGGCATAGGATAGCCGCTTACGACCATGTTTAGCAAACGTAAGCGACCATACATCGAGCCCTACCTTGTCAATACGAAGACGATTAATCTTCTCATCAATTGTGAGTATAACAGTATTTTTAAATCCGCCGACAGACCAGGCAAAACTACCTTTCCCAAATTTTCAATGTCGCTCTGTTTTCTACATTGCTAGTCACAAGACTACCCATATCTTGTCACGTAATATCAAGAAGACAGCATTGACAGGTGCTCTCTGTGCGATAAATGTGGCTTGAGACAGCTTGACAATAATGAAAAGGGTTTCAAGTGATCATTTGATCTCTGGCGTATTGGAATAACAAATGGGTGTTTATTACGAATGTGCATATTCTGTTCCAAATAACAACACGTTCTGATCAGTCAATACAAATAATTGATATTTAATAATAAACTTTCACCTATATACCAAAAAGTGGTTATCCCTGTGGATTAAACATGCCCATCGAGTCCTTTCCTAGTTTGATTCTTTTTGGGTACTGAGCGTTTGTTCGTGTTGTTTAGGGCGCTGGTGCATGAAAGCTGTGCTATAATTTCCCTACTAACGGATTAGGTTTGATTCCTGTTATAAATTATACCTTTCTAAAATGTTCGATTATACTGGTGTCATCATATTTAGTCTTCTTACATATATTTATTCATGCAAACATATAATGTGAGATCTCTCTCTCTCTCTCTCTCTCTCTCTCTCTCTCTGACTCAGACACACACACACACACACACACACACACACACACACACACACACACACTGTGTGTGTGATCTTATTTAAATTGTAAAACTGCTAATGATTCCTCCAAGGTCTGTGCATCTCCCAGCTTTGACCACTATTTAATAAATCAGTGTTGTTTGCGCTCTTAGTAGTTGAGTTATTTTTAAGGTTCCATTTCGCCGATTCTATTATATGACTGCATTTCATGTTAATGTTACAATCAGCACTCTGGGTTAAGAATAGTTTGTATTGCTTAACTTGTCTGTAATTCTTGAATATGCGAGGTATTCAGTTTTCACGAGATCCTGTTTCAAGAAATGGATAGAACACATTCAACACGGAAGGTAATTTGCTTTAGCTGAAAGTGAGTTAAATAATATACGTACATGCGTACTACGTAGTTTTGTTGGGCATGGTACATACTTATATCAGTTTACCTGTTCATCTGACACACAGATGTGTACCTCGTCTCGATCTCCTTGTGTTTTTGAACAGCCGACGAATGGCGGCATCGTATGGAAATATAGACTCAATTAAGTGGTCTGTGGAAACGTATCGGTTGGACGAAGTCTCGTCTCACTTTAAGCTTCCAATCATGGTGCGCGTGAATGAAGGAATCTATGGAGGCCTCGAATCAGAGACATTTTCAGCAAACGATATAATAAAACTCGAGAAAGAGGTGAGCTTACCTAAGGTTGCAGCACATTTCATCCAAGATTTAAATGAGTGGATGTCCAATACACGAAGTGATTATGAACAGTATCTATCGCGGAAGAAAATCTCAGAAATCCTGATACCTCTTCGCTATAAAGGAAAACTGCAGATTGTAAGTGATGAGAACACTTTTGATAGTGTTGGTGAAATTTTAACGGCCAAGTCAAAGTGTTTTAAGGTACTGAAGAATCTGGTAGTTCCACAATCAAAAGGCACCATCACCATTGAAGCAGGTACAGTACTTGAGATTGATTTATCTGTGCCTGTTTCAAGTGGAAAAGGTGGAAACAGAAAAATACTCGTGTGCAAATATAATATGAACAAAAAAAAGTGCACAGTAGAATTGCCAATGAACATGAAGGGAAAGTTCAAATCCATCAATGATGATACAAAATACACATTGCAATATGTTATTGACAATTTTAAACTTCCACAAGCTGTGAAATTTATTGATAGTGATATAGAAGAGATGTACAGTAGAGATATTGTTGATGGAGTGGAAAATGTGGTACATTTCTCAGGAATGATAAGCCTGAACCGTCTAGTTATGCAAAAGGTGTTAATTGGTATCTATAAACGATTGGATGCTGGATACACAGAGCAAAACAGATTTTTCCGAAGACCCATCGTTGTTCTTCCATTAGATAGTGATAATGTGAAAGAAATAGAAGTCTCCGTACCTCAAATACTTCCTGAGGATAATGAGATCTACGAATTTGTTATGGCCAACAATTTTTCATCTGATAGGACTTGTGATCTATCAAGTGTGGATGGGAACTTGTACGCTGAATTTGCTAAATGTCCCAAAGTATACATAATGGACGAAGATCAAGATCCTCCACCTATTCCGCCTAAACCTTCCGGAAATAATGAGAGTCCCCCACAGGTTCCACGAAGGCCTATCAAATCCATTCAAATATCCACACCAATAGGACCAAAAGGTATTGTCCACTATCTCTGTATCATTTGTAGAAGGTATCCTTTTATGAAAATTATCATAGTAAATAAAAGCAATCATTCATATAATGTTCAATTGTGCATAAAAAAAAGAAATTCATAGTTGTAAAAAAAGTAAACGTGCATCAAATTGCTTGCTTACGTGTTCTAAATGAAGTTGTTGGAAACAAGTTTGAACATGTCATTCTTGGAGTGGTGTAAGTATTTAGCAGTTATACCACTATTCGAGAGTACAAGAAAAAAACTTAGCTGTTGTTTTTCTTAAAGATATAGCATTTTCATATGTTCAACGGATAAGTGTTTGGTTCAACCTAATTGTACTTAAAGCAAAAATGTTGTACATGAATGCATTGGAAATTTAATGTGAGAACACACATACAAATGATTATATACAGCAGTTGTTATCATCAGTATCAATGTCCAAACTGTTCATGGAATTCATGCACCATACACTAACAACCTCTTTTCTAATAAGTACAATGCCTGGTCAGATTGCTTGCATCCACAAATTGTCAGTTTCACACATCAGCTGAGGGATAAGCTTGCCTTACAACATGAGTCAGCCATACATTAATGGGAGCGTAAGCGATGATGTGTCACAAGGATTTTGCTTCAATATCCGGGTCTGATAGTGGGATTTCTTGATATTCAATATAAAGACATATCTGGCCGGTGGCAGGGTGTTCGGATTTGCTTTAAGACTGTTGAACTTGGAATGACGAACAAAATGGATGGAGCTGCATTATGTTCTAGAGTTCTACAACCCGCATGAATTCTAAACTGTTCAGCCGAGCACAGGATGCCATTACCTGATATTTCGTCTTCCCCCAACTCTCTTGAAGAGGTTTAGGACTTTACAGGAACAATTTCTACTTGAGCTCACGTTGCTTTATCTCTGCTGTTTGGCTAATTGTGTCATACCCCGTGATGGGATGCTATACCACTAAACCATCTCGAAATTCGCTCAGTCTTTTAATTTTATGAACACCGACGTAATGTAGTTGTTCATACATTCGACCAGATTTCTTTATTCAGATACTGCGAAACACGATTAATAACAACAGTATCATGATAGTCAAGGAAACGTTTCCTTCCCATGATCTCTGGCAACTTGCGTACAAGGTTATCCGAGTATCTGCGTTTTCGAGCGCAGCTTTGCGGTGAATTTAGTCGAGACCAGCTGGCGAGATCATACTTTTAGGGTTGTCAGATCTTGAATCAAATATCTCTTCCTGACCATCATAGTGCATATGCGTATAAAAATCGTGCGACAGAAACCAGTAAAATTAAAACCGCTTCGTCCATTTCAATGACATGTTCCAGGTAGCAGATAGCTTTGTTCCTCTGTTATATCGTATGGAGGGAGAAGAGTTTTGTTGCCTTGTGTTCTTGTTCCACTTGAGACAATGCGCTTTCGTCACCTATCAAACAAAACATGTCTTATGGTATTGTTTCCACTGAGATCAGAGTTTACCATAAGTGTAAACTCATCAGCAGAATCTCCAAATGTTGTTCCAACTAGTGGTGTACATATGGCTTTGGGCGAGATCATTTTATCTACGAGCGGGCACATTTTCAGACCAGATACATCCATAATTATTTCTGGTACACCTTCCTCAAGTATAATGGCAAGTCCAGTTTTGTTTGCTGTCCCTGATGAGGGATGTGACAAGAAAACTGCGCTTAGATACTCTTAAATGAGCTACTCTATTAATTTCCCGACCATTCTGCATGGCAAATATGAGATGACACAAGATATGCATTTTCAGTTTTGGTATCAACCCTATAGAGACTTGAAAATGCTTTGAGGTTGTGGTTGGTCTCCGCGCAAGTTTGTTAAGGTCTCTCTGTCATTCATGGTAATAGGCCCTACACATTATCATCTAATGCAACATCGAATGGCCAATGATTAGATTGGTGGAATCATGAACCCTCCGGAACTGGTGTACCTGCGGACTCCATTTGATCATTGATGGTACAGAGTAGTTGTGGTTTCTTTCACTGTCATCGTCTTTATGTATCAAATAAAAGATGCATTTTGCGTTCTCTGCTCAGCATGCACCCTCATTGCATGTCATGGAAGGCCTTTTTCTGGCTGTTTCATTTCTGGCAATTCCCGCGCAACCTCCAGCAATTTTCCCTGCTTTGTTCGCATGTGCAGGAGGCAGATCAAAGTGTACGTCAGTGGATCCCTCACAAATTTCATTTGCCACCAATCTACCACCTAAATGGCCTTGATAGACTTCTGGTGCCTATGTTTTAACTGTTCCAGGTGTGTGATACAAAAACACTCCAACATTTACTGTGAGTGTGGTCGTACATAGCAAGCTAGGACATAGTATCTATTGGGACATGTTACAATTCCCAAGTCATAGTCCTCGTGTGAATTGCTGGAGTATAGACACCAGGTCCATGTAATATCTTAGGCAAAAAAGGTTGGTTTGTGCCATTTTTCTTGGTCATACCTTGCTAGGAAATAAAAAAGGACAGCGTATGTATTCTGTACCCCATTCTTACAGAAGTACACATCCATCTTAACGTTGCCCATTCTGACGTCATCTAAATATGAGTCATCTAGCTCAATCACAATATGATCAATAGCTTTGTTAGTCTGCCATATCCACGCAGAGATGTTTGGCCAGAGAGTTCACCAAAGTGACTAAAAGGCACGTTTGCCTTACGGATAAGAGGATTCCAGCCTTTTTACTTTGTGGTATTTTCAGTCGTTTCTTTCGCAAGGACATGACTTTCTACCAGGGTGTACGTCAACCCAGAGGGACCTACTGCTGACCAATTACTTCGGAAAACTTCATTCACACATAAAACACTCCCACGAGAACTACAATATGCTCTTAATATTTCTCGCTGTTCCATTGTAGCACCTTAGCCTTATGGTAAAGCTCCTCTCTGAAATTGATAACATTGTACTTTTGATCCAGACATTTGTTGTGTAAAATGGCCCATATTGTTATATGCTTGTGCGCTGGAAAATTTATTATGGCTGTCATTCCAACTGCTGTTCTGGGATGGTTTGATCTTGACATCGAGTGATTAGAGCTACTCCATGATGGAACCAAAAGGCCATCATTGTTTTTCTTTCGACATACAATCCAGGTAAGGTATATTGAATTTGTTTGTGCTGTCCGATCTCTGTCAGCTTTATAACTTCCAGCGTTACCTCTTTGCCAGATATTGAAGGTAGATTGAGATCCCGTTTCAGCATGATTGAGCTATTAAAACCCTGTTAGCCCTATACAGACTTTGTCTTGACTGTTTCCATTTCGGATTTGAGGCTTCGGCACTGCTGGGTCAATATGTCTAAAGGCAACAGTCTGGGAGGCATGAAAGTTTCAGTGTTTTCATCTGGTGTCTCCTCAGTGCTGTTTATGCTATCATTTATATGCATTATGGAGCTAGTGGTCCTTTCATTAACAAAGCTTCCAGGTATATATACTTCTATATTGTCCGAATATTGCTGAATGATTTCATTCGATATGTCTATGAGAAGAATTGAAAAAATGACTCATAGCTGATGATGTGCCCTACAGAATGAAGTGCATCAAATCCTTCGTGCTTGTTTCTTAATAAATTGTTGCACCAGTTCATGTATGCTTTTAGTGCATTTATTCATCGGTCTTTTGTCGTGGGTACAATATTCCAGCTATACTTAGCTTTTTGTTTGTATTAAGAGTGTTAGTGTCTATACACATCAACATAAGCAACACCCAGGCACAAACAATACCCTCTTCCGATGCGGTAGGTCGCGGGTTCCAAACCCTGCCGAGTCATACCAAAGATTTATTTTAAAAATGGCACTTACTAATGCTTCGCTAGGCACACAGCATTAAAAGGTTACCGTTCAGACAGGCCGGCCTGGTGTCAGTTTCATATGACTGGGTTGGATATGATGTTACATATATGTGGCATGATGTTCCATTGTTAGACATCACTATAAACTGCCACACTGCAGTCAACGTAGCGATATGACTGAAAGTCTTTTTTAAAGCTACGTTAAAAATCAAAATCACACACACACATTCAGCGTAACCCACGTTTTTAGCGCAACTAATAGATATATACCTTTACTGACCATGTTGCTTCCATATTAAACTCTTGAAATATTCCTATCTAGCTAATGTAATCTATTAAATTCAACGCGTGATATTTTGTTTTGCTCTATTGTTTATTATGTATGTTTTATTCAGTGTCTGAACATCATCGTCGTGTTGTGGGTACCTATGCATGACACTTTACTGTTTAATTCAGCCACAGCTGAGTACTCTATTCACTCCTATGCTACACTGATACACTGATAATTTCCAGTATGCAGGTTTCTAAATCTTTTACCAGGGATTTTTGGGCAACAATACCTTTACTTGTAAATCGCTAGGAGCACTAAAAAGGCTAACAGTCTAGTCCGTACTCAACTCTGCATGGTAGAATAATTTTAAATTGATTTTACTGTTCTCGTTCCCAACCCAAATGTAATGTTGCAAAGTATTATAACGCGCCAGTGCGCAGTAACTGGTTTTATTCTTGTCGCATATCTATGAAAGGTAGGTTGAAATAAATAATAATGTTTTATGACGTTCAACATGTTTACTTCTCCCACACGTAATTTGGAATTCGTTCTATGATTATAATAATGTTATAAACAACTTTAGAAGACTGGGCTCTAATAAAACAGTTCATTATTTTCATTTAAGCTTTTTGTTAGCAAGGAAAAGATTTTGATTCCTTTTCTTTTTTTCTGGAAATAGTGGTCCTTGTTAAATATTAGTTTAAGTCAGGATTTTACAGGTACATTAGTAGTAAACCTTTTCATGTTGATGATTCTCAGTACTAAACATTTAGTTTCACAGGAAGTATTATGTATGTCAGTAAACACATAGAAAATATATTTTGTTTGCAAGTAGAATTTAAAACAGGACAGTGCTATCATAAGCAATTAGAAATAACATTTATTTTGGCCAATTTTTCATTTGGTTTTAAAACTTGCACTGGTATTTCAACTCTCCCGATGGCACCCGCCATCCTTTCTGGCTGTCACTCGGGGCGGACCGTGCCACCCCACCACCACCCCTCACCCCCACTAAGTACTCCACTGTTAAAGCCATTCAAATGCGAGCTCGAAATCTTTCACATAAAACGTACTTGTTAACAGATCATCAAGATTAACTCTCCTGATCTTGAATAGTGAACGAAATGAAACAATGCTACACTTATGTTTGTAATACGCATATAAATTTTGAATTATTGTTATTATTATTATTATTATTATTATTGAACTGATCATTTAAACTCAAAATTTTATTGTCTTTGCTTTCAGGTTGCGCGTCGAAGCCTGGCAGGTCACCTGTGCCGGTGAGTTTTTTTTTTTCCTCCCGAACTGCAATATCATGAGTGGGCGTTCACACACAAATATAGGGCGACAATTACCTCGTTCTGTCTGCAAGAAAAAATGTGCCGAATATTTCAGAGTATTGTCAATACAGCAGAGAGGAGTTTTTCAAAAGATTGAGAAGTTAAAGAGCCCTCATCTGATTTGTGTTAATTCATGATAATGCACTGTCATGATGTCAATCTAATTAATGTGATGTTGTGGCTTCATGCAGCTAAAATACCTTCCTTAATTTTCTGATTAGAATAAACTTTAGACTTAATGCAATAAATTATATAATAAAACAATTATAAACTGAACCTTTTTGATGGGGTTATAAAGTTTTATGAACCATTAAACCTCATAGACTCACGTACATTTGGCATTAATCAATGTGAGGGTTTACTGGATCAACAAACTTCATCTTGCACCCGGTAAAAGTTTATAAAAGATAAATATTCTTTTGCATTACTTGTAATAAAACTGTCATTAGATAATAAACGATGCAGATATATGTTTTAGTTGAATGATGATTAACTGCAGATAATATTTTCCTTCAATAAATTCCTCATTTATAAATAAATCTGACTGACATAGCAATTACAACATAAATACCACAATAGAATATATACCTCAATAGAATATTAAACAACTGAAATATTCTGTCATTAATGACAGTACACATGCCTGTACGATACTATTACATATATAACCTAGAATGTTTATATTATCGTTTCAGTCTGCTATTTTATAAAGATTATTCTGTCTTAATGGATTGTTCTTTAGTATCGGGATTTAAAATTTTGCATTTTGTATTGTAGGATCCGAAAATGAAAGTTGTTGAACACCATGAAGCGAAGACAACCTTACCTTCTTCAGCGAGAATGTCCCTCAGCCAATCGACTGAGCCTGAAGAGAGAATATATGATTACCCAGACCTTTCTCAAATGGATTTACATATTGACAAGAAACCGGTTGCCCATGTGAGCCCGCAGTCAAAGACAGTTTCACATCAGAAACAGTCAAATAAAACATTCATAGAGCTGACAGTTTCTGAGCTTTGTGAGCGGTTGAAACTCTGTGGATTTGAACAATTGATTAAAGTCTGCGAAAATCAGAAACTAGATGGAAAGTTTATGTATGGACTGGAAGAGAAGTTACTTGTAAAATCTCCATTCAATCTCAACCAATTTCAGGTTAGAAAGTACCGTGACATGGTGTACAAAAATTGGGTACCAAGGCTGAGTTAAAGATCGATTTACATAAAGTTGCCAGTACTTATAAACCAGAATCACTCACTTCCCCGCATCTTACGCCCAATCATACGTCAAAATGTGATATCTAGACCTTTGTAGTTTCGGCATGAAACGTTGTACACTGAAATAGAAATTGATGAGCTTGGATGTTGCTTTATAGCTCAACAAAGATTGACCATCAGATCGCTTCATACATAAACCATGATTGGAAATATATCTTAATCTTTTTTTTTTTTTTTTTTTTTTTTTTTTTTTTTTACATTAAGGAATTTTGTTTCACTACGTCATACCTCTGTGATATGCAAACATTTCCACAGAACATAACTGTATATATCTCTCAAGACTTTCCTTCTATATCTGGGTTTGACGGTTAACTTTCTTGATATGCACCATCAAGGTATATCTGGTTGTATGCTCCGATTTGCTGTAATATTGTTGAAGAGCGAACAAAATGAATGGAGTTGCATGATGCGCTTGGGTCCTACAACCGATATAAAAACTGTTCAGCCGAGGATATGATGTCTGGACCACGTCGTAAGTGCATACCCAGCTTGTGAGGATGAATGCGGCTTTGTCGGAACAATCTCTTTGAGCTCACTTTGCGTATGTCTATGAATGTGCTATATTGTATCAAAACGTGTGATGCCATGGTATTCCAGTGAGCTTCACACGGCATTTTAATTTCATAAACAGTGATGTAACATGGTTGTTCCTACATTCGTTCATCATTTTTCATTCATATATTTAATAAGAACGGCGGACTGGTATCATGATAATCTATCAGAAGTCTTCTTTATGTCATATGTAGAGTAAGCATCATACACGTTTATTCGGATATCTGGTTTTTCGTGCCAAGTTTCCAAGTGAATTATTTTACGACGTCGGTTGGCATCAAGTTTCTAGTTCACGCACAGTATCTGATATCCACCAACTATAACTTCATAGTCATCATTGCGCCCAAGATGCAAAAGTTTGTGTGACATAAAACTAGTGAAACTAGCATTGTTTGTCATCTACGTCAATGACCTGTTCACTTGGCAGATCACTTTACTTCGCTGCTATAGCGAGGAGAGTGCGAAAGGGTCATGTCATCTGCGATAGTTTCCTCGTACTTCTATCAAACACAGCTTATCTCCTGGTATTGTTCCCGTTGAGTTGATAAACTGTGAGAGGGTAGTTCAATGGGTGAGATATGCTGTTTATATATATATATATATATATTGCTGTAGTTTTGCTTGTACTTTCGGAAAATATCTTTCGTTATATTAATGAAAGAAGCATTGGTAAACGCTTTATAGCATGATTAATACCTTTGAGGCTTTTCACATGAGTAATGCTAGTATGTTTGGATAAGATGAACCATGTAAACATCTTTATATTATAAAGTTTAGTTTGCATTAAACTTCATAGATTGACATCTACTTCACGGCAATCAATATGCTGGTTTACTGGTACATATAACCTCATCTTGCTCTACGTAAAGGTCTACAACTGATAAGCATTGAGATAGGTTTGTTTGTTTGCATTAAGATTTGCCATTAAATAATAAAGAAGGATATGTTTCTCCCAGGAAAATCAGAGACTTAATAATTCCCTTCAACAAATCCATCTTTTACAAATACATGGAATTAAAATAAAGTAACAACTAAAAAAAACGTTCCCTAGCATAATTTAAAATATTGGAATTATTCTGCCATACATTTTGGAAATAAATCTTTATATTTATTTTATTTTTGTAACTAAGGAATTTTGTTTCATAGCACCAAATGTCTGTGATATGCAGGCATGTTGAATGCGATAACTACAACAATAACACTGAAGAAGGCAAAACGACTGGAAAAAAGGTTCCATTAGTATTTAGGACGAGGTATATGCTGACAAATACAGTGGAGAGAGATTGGTGCACTAAAAGAATATATTCAAATTTCTTAATTGAGAGACAGAGAGGCTGTTGGAATTATATATTGTTCTAGTGTTATGTATATTCAATATGTATTGTGAGATTTACCTTTGTACATGATTGCGTGTAAGAGTTTGTGCCTACCTGACTAATGTCATTTTTTCAAAACATGTTTATTTGGATTTGAGTTCAGGACATTGGTTTTCCTCTTGGAAATTCCTGGTCTACCTCATATTTGCCATGTTCGTTATTAAAATGTAATTAAAATACCAGACCTTGATTGCAACTTACTACGTTCTTGATGGTTTTTTTTTCTTATGTTTTTATATTAAGGTTGTTTGCATCAGATTTATTCATTTCTATCTTAATATCTTTGGTGGATTGGGTCTATTAGTTCTGTTACGTTATAAGGTGACAAGATTTATCTGTTTAAACTATTGATTGAACTTACAGTGCTCATTCATTTTATGGCTTTTAAAAGTATTATGTATTCATTTAAGGACATTCTGGATTATATCATTGTGATACATTAAGACTGATAACACATCGGCACTTTCAAAGCTATTTGTACATCAGTTCCTTTGACATTTTCATTTTGTATTTAAGAGAAATAAATTGTATGTTGAATTTTATTCCACCTATTGGTTTTCGTTTTTCTGTGTTACTCAGTTTAAGACCATAGATTCGTAACACTAGGCAATACTTATTTTTGACGTTGATTTCTACATAGGCATGTACGAGAAAGTATTGATACGAGGCATTTTCACTTAATAGTGAGATCATCTGTCTTCATATGAATTACTGATATTGGTCATTTATGACTAAGTTCACATTTTTATTTCGTTGATTAATATCAACATGTTCCTACAATTAGTGTTATCAACAATGAGTACATGGAAATACAGCTGTGTATTTTTATTTGCCTATCGCTTTTTCTCTCTGTCTACATATCTAATGCATTGTTCTCCATCTACATCTTAATAAGGAAGTCTAGATATCAAACGATAATTTTCGACTCCTTTTAAAAAGCCTGTATTAAACATTACTTATTGTATTTTCAGCTTCAAAATATTTGCTTTATGGATGTAAAGTGATCCGACGTTGTATATATGTATCTATTCATATATGTGTACATAAATATAAATAAAAATATAATGCATATATATGTAACACATGCATACATATGCTCATTCAGACATACAAACATGAATGATGAAGTACACACTTATGTATTGTACCTATACATTGATATGTAATATATAGGCATATAAATTTATTAACATAATGAAAACTCCCCTAACAGGGTATTGATGGGAGAACATATTTGGCTAGGATACCCGAATATTTACAATGAGGAAAAATGGATGATTCCTCGTTTGAACAGCCACTTTCGATCTAACTTCCCATGGATTTGTTACATTTTGACCATATTATTAGAGGCATTTGAAAACAATATTAGCTTGTTGCAGTAATGTTTTGGTAATAGTAAACAACTAAACTTGCAGATGAAGTTCTAGCAAGTGTACACATTTATGGGAACAATCCTAAATTAGACCAGGAAAAGATAATGAGATCAATTCCAATATACCTTTGGAATCTATCGTAAGTTTACGTGAAAGACGTTCTCATGAATATATAAATAAATCTGAAAAGAGACGTTTTGGATTGATCCCAGATTTATTTAGAAAAAGGTTTTCGATCAATTCTTGATTGCCTGAAAATGACTTAAGGGACTGATCTCAAGTTTGTCAGTTAAAACATTTTTGCAGGGACTAGTTGAATTCATAAAATGTGGATGCTTAGGTCAATCCTACAAAATGAAACTGAGCTCTAGAAGGCACTAAAACATATTGTTCTGTTTATGCAGGTGTGCGAAAACCTTTAATAACAGGGTACAAATATTAGGTATATATTCATATAGCAATATTGTAGAAAGTTTAAGTGCATTAATTAGATTGTGTGTAAGAGATACAAATTTGGAAAGCCTTACCAAACACCTTTAATGCATGTACTGTCGATCCGCCAAGACACAAAACAGTACCATTTTAAGATAAAATCCTAAAGGCGTAATACAGGAAAACAGACACGGGCAAAACATTGTTGTACGGTACCTAATAAATCTGGCTACAAACAACAAGACTTGCTAACACAATTCTACGCAATTATAATCCAATTTGTGTTGTTCAACAACATTTATTAGTAAGATTCAATATATTTATTCTCATTTTGAAGAGATATATATCTATTACTGCAAAATGAATATTTTTCGGATATTAAATTAGACACGTTTAGGATGTTAAAGACTAGATCGACTAATAAATTTTGAAATGTCCATTTTCATGACCTTTCATTATTGGGAGCTGCTCCAAGCTTATTGCGTGTCAAGAAATTTTTAAAATTTCTATACATATTCATATTTTTAGAGAAGCTTTACAAAGGATAATGTATTGAAATTGATAATTATCCGAATATGCCTCACTCCGATTATAACAAGGTTCGTCACTTATTTGGCAGGTCTCAAAAATGAATATGTTACTATCGAGTTCTATTATGTCTTTCGCTGTGGGAAAGACGTAATAGAATGGTTCTTATTTGGTATTCTAAAGTTTCAGTTGAATACAGCAGCTTAGGCGTATGACTTTCACGAAACCCTTGCACACATTTTAGTTTTGACACTGCCCACGACGGAAAAGAGTTGCCTATTCTAATTAGGCATGACAAATTATAGTCTTTAAGTCTGATACATTTTGAAATCGACTATGTCTTTGCCCCATGACATAACTATTTAACAAACTTTAAAGACCTACTCTTGGCAGATGTAGTCATTTATTTATCTTATAAACGTTTTCGTATTTATTCTTAGCTCACTTGCCTGTTAAGACAAAGTGAGCTTATGGTGTGCACCTGTCGTGCATTGTGTGTCAGTTGTTATGGAACAGTTGCAATTGTGTTATCACTCAGCAAGGCCATATTTGTGATCTAATCTTGACCAAACTTCTCATCACGGCTTATATGATTTAGATCGTGCTTACATTTTATCCAAGCCTATTAAAGACGTGATCCTGCATGTTACTATATAAGGGTGCTACAGCTCAATAGACTAATTCTGATCCGATTTGATTATCCAGCTTACAGTTTGGTAACAATCAATATATTTGATTAGTACAGTGAAACCCCTCATAACCGACAGTCCTTGGGACCCAAAATTTGTTTTCGGTTATGAGAAGTTTTCGATTTACTGAAGACTTTTTTGAGCGTTTATGTGACGAGAGAGAGAGAGAGAGACAGAGAGACAGACAGACAGACAGACAGACAGAGAGAGAGAGATTGAATGCAGTTAAGAAAGCATCAGTGTCTCTTGGTGTAAACGTGCAAAAAAATTAAGAAAGCTTTTGTTGTATATTTTATTTTAATACACGAATAAATGAAGAATTGGCTGAATAATAGACGCTTCAACCGAAAATTGTATCATGTCACATGAATTAATACAGTTGTTTTAGATACAAATACAGTCTTCCTCACAAGAAACATCTGAGGAATGAAATACAGTACTTTGATAACTTTATTTTTAAGACCATTAGAATAATGAACGTGTTTAAATACTCCATAAAATTCATATTGTTCATTGTTCAATTATGGTATTTGTGGATTCCTCCGAGTCCTTCCCCGCATATATAGCTGGTTCAAACTTATAGAAACCTCATTTAACTTTCAAGAAACAAAATTAACTTAAAAAATATAAAGTTATATAACTTTCGAAGCTGTTCTAAAAGTTCCTAATTATGCAAAGTTGTCAGAGAGGAGGGGATTCCGGTTCCGTACTCATCTCTCCTAAGGTATAATGCCTGCCGGTCGACGTTCCTTCTCCTTCGTCCCCTTTTTAGTTTAAAACGTTGTTATCTTCCACTAATAGGTCTTTTGAGTTTCATTTTATAATCATAACTTTAACATAGGTTTATATGCTTTTGTTTCAAACATTACTTTGGGCTATATAGTCAAATTTATTCCGAGTTGTCATTATTTATTGTTAGCTAAAATATTTCAAAATGAGTAGATGTTTGTAAGAATCTCTCTATCGCATTCGGTAGGTACCCTATCCACAACGGAGCCAGCATAAGGGATGTGTTTTTGTCGGGTTTGTTAATAGTATGACTTTTCATATATGCAACAAAAGCTTTCTCAGCCAGTTCCATCGTCGAGCTTGCAAAGGTCAATCTATTGTGGTTCATTGTTTGTTCTGTTTGAAGGTTCTTCGACTTTTCTTTGCCTTGGTATTGGTCTTTCCTCCATGTTTTCCGGCGTTGTTGTAGACGGGTCTGCTAGAATTCTTTTTTTTTTTTTCTTCTCTCTCTTGTATCGTATCCTTTCTTTTATGTAGTAGCTCTTTGGAAGGTTGTTTTTTTTGCAGAGTAGTCCTGCTCGTAGTTTTGATTTTTGTGTTTCTTTTTTCTTTTTTTTTTTTTTTTGAGGCTTCTTCATTTTCCTTTCCTCAGTTCAACAGCCTGATGTTCTGCTAATGACTCAGATGACTCTGATATTTAGAATACTGCATTGTCGTTCTGAGTAAGCAACACCTCAAACATGCCACATGGCTAGTTAATTTAACTTAAAATATAAGAAAACGATGCTCTATTGATATTGTGTTGAAATGAATAGAATCAAGCGCAATTAAATAATCAGCAGATATGCAGTTTTTCCCAAACGGCTTTCCTATAAGCATTTAGTTATTAGTACATTTTATTAGAGTTAAAATCTGACTCTTTTGTGTCCTACAAAGACATCAGATTAGTCTATTGTTAGCCTTAATCTGCTATGGTGAGTGTGTTAAGTGTTGCTTTGGGTCATTTTCTAGACTAGATACTACAATAACTGTTAACCGTAATTAATTCCAACCTGTGTTAATAATTTAGCAGCTAAAATATGTTTTTTAGTTTCAACTGAGTTTCAATGTTATGTGGTGCTTTTCAGCGTAAACATGAAATCTCTGATCAAAATTATTTTCGGTATTCAGAGCTGAGGAGTTTCGGTTTACGCGGTAAAAACAATGATATTAAAGAAGGCAAAATTCGGAACAACACATATTATTGACGTGACCTTGCATCTGATTGGCTGAGATTGTGAACATTCTCGTAACTATGTCGTTCATCAGATTGTGATTAAATTTATTAATTTAGTTTTGTTTTATCAAGATATTGGATTATTTTGACCATGAGATAGACCTATGTATGTCATTAATGTAATATTGTATCTGCCTGGCTAAGTGAGATCTACACAGATATTAATAAAATACTTTGCACCTGATTGACTGAGCTTGATATATATATATATATATATATATATATATATATATATATATATATATATATATATATATTGCTGCTGTTGTTCGACATTGTGACATAAAGGTCTTCAACGCTATAACAAACGACCATGTCTGTATGATTGCTCAAACATTATACATGAATGGAATCTACTGTTATTTGCATAATGTATAGAATTTAAATAAATGCATTGCAACCCGATGCGTATTCAAATGAAGAACGTGAACACTTTCATTAGGAATTCATAAAAATACAAGACAGTGTATATAAAAAAAATAATTCTGTAGATTAGTGTACGTTATGCCTATACCAATCTCCATTAATCTTTTCGCGAAATTTGTGCGAGATAAAACACATGCTATGTAAAGATCTGTGTTTAGTCACCTATACTTGCCCAGACAAAAATTACCTTTTCTATCATCATTGAATTTCACCTGAAAAGTAAATTACTAATAAGATATTATTATTATCATTATTTCTAAGGTTAATAACTTTGAAATAATATTATCTACAAATTAGTTCATTGTGTCATCTGTCATTCTTCCTAGCCAAAAGCTGTAACATCAGCTATCATATTTTGCAAAATTACACGACTTTATAAAACTTCTTGGTCCATCTGAAGTTTGCATTTGTTAATCATCAAGAAGAGTGCTGTCAGGTCAGGTCAGTTGGCTGACTATCACTTTTCCGTTTCATTTTTAGAAGCAATAATGGCATCGTTTAGATCAGGTTTATATAGTAAAATCATAAAATGAGTAAAATATATGTAATACATGCTTAGCCAGCCGGGGTATCGAATTTATTAGCTCTTGCTTGGCTGTCTGCATTTTAACTATCTCCC
The DNA here is from genome assembly GCA_016617855.1 of Megalonaias nervosa. NCBI lineage: Eukaryota > Metazoa > Mollusca > Bivalvia > Unionida > Unionidae > Megalonaias > Megalonaias nervosa. Next base: position 28,113 of record JAECUM010014916.1, on the reverse strand, counting down.
CTACACCACCAATTCAAACATTTCAGAGATGATAAATAATCATTGAACTTTGCCAGTTAGAGCAGATAGGTTGTGTTCATTAAACATCGACAGCAAATAATACTTGCATATTTTTAAAAGTCAGCATTTTGTAATAAACAATCTGCATTTTTTTTTACGCTAAAACTATTTTTTTTTGTTGTACAACTTTTAAATTTGATAACAAAGCTATAGTTAGGTGCATGGCTAATTTGCCTAACTGGCTGTAAGAAAAATAGACTCATAGATGCCTTTCTATCTAGCTTGCTAACTTTAATGTCTGTTACAATATTGTATTTGAATCTCTGAATTGTGTTGCGATTGGAATCGGTGGAAACAAGGACGTCATTGTGAATACATACCAACATATTGGGGTAACACAGTAAAAAGAGATAATAATTTATTTTTACTAGAAGATTTCAGTCGCTCTTATTAAAAGCATTACACTGTTTGTAATTATGGGCTAATTGTAGTTCATTTCATCAACCAGATAACAGATGCATAAACTATTGGACGGTCTTGCTAATACATTATAGCATGTATATTCATTTTCAACTTTCAAAGTGTCTTTATATATATATAAAGTTTGCTTGAAAGGAGACCAAGAGATACAAGGTGTTATTTATCCTACAAAACGTTGACGAGAGATACGAGTTCACTGAGCACATTTTAATTCATGACACAGTTAATTTGTATATTTTGCAAGAACATGTTTTTCAACTGCAATACAAATCTAAAATATTGGCTAAGTAATGAACAAATAGACACTAAGCAGCGCAGAATATTTTGACTTACATTCAAGTGTCAAACTCTTGATGTAAGAAAGGTGTGTGGGTCTCCAATGAAGCATTTTGTATACCTTATTGATACATTGTATAATGAATGCAATCTTCCTTGATCGAATGCTTCCTGTGACCATGACGATGCCAATAGATGGAGTATATATCTAGATTAAAATGGAGCTGAGGTAGTACACTTGCGAGAGGGTCGAACTCGTAACAAAATATAATATAATATAATATAATATAATATAATATAATATAATATAATATAATATAATATAATATAATATAAGAAGAGATAGTCACAGTTTTAACAACAATCTGCAACAAGATATGGTAGATAGGAAAATAGCCCACCACATGGACTCAGTCCTTGGTCATCGTGCTCGCCAAGAAAGGAAACCTACAGTTGTGCCAAAACTACAGAACCATCAGTTTGATCAGTCACCTGAGCAAAGTCATGCTGAAGATAATTCTCAAAAGATTAAAGCCTCAAGCAGAGAAAATTATCGCTGAAGAGCAGGCATGCTTCTGAGCAGGAAGGAGCACCACAGAAAAAATCTTCAATCTCAGACTCCTTTGCGAGAAATACCTTCAGCACCAGCAGAATCTATACCACGTCTTTATAGAGTTCAAAAGGGCCTTTGATAGGGTATGTCATGCAGCCTTATGGGCAACTATGAGAAAGTACAACATCAGCTCAAACCTGGTGCAGGTTGTTGAACACCTCTATGACAAAGCCACCAGTGCTGTCCTCATCAATGGCAGCAGAGGAGATTGGTTTCGAGCAACAGTTGGAGTCGGACAGGGATGTATACTGTCATCTACACTCTTCAACATCTTCCTGGAAAGGATCATGGAGGGTGCTTTGCATGACCACAAGGGCACTGTCAGCTTTGGAAGAAGAACAATCACAAACTTTAGTTTCGCGGATGATATTGATGGTTTAGTAGGAGACGAAAATGAACTGGCTGACTTGGTTGAACGCCTCGACACAACCTCAGGAGCATAATGTATGGAGATCAGCACCGAGAAAACCAAACTGATGACAATCAACACCAATGGCATCAGTGCAGAAATAAAGCTCAGTGGACAGAAGCTGGAAAGAGTCACAAGCTATAAGTACTTGGGATCAATTAACACAGACGAGGGCTCCAAACCAGAACTACTTTGCAGGATTGATACCAACATTGATTTTGGTTCCAAAATAAGGCTGATGCGCTCGATTATCATATCTATCTTTCTATACGCTTGTGAAACATGGACGCTCACATCAGATCTACAAAGAAGGATTCAAACCTTTGAAATAAAATGCTACGGCAAGATCTTGGGCATCTCATACATTGACCATGTAACCAACGAAGAAGTCCACAACAGGATCCAAAGAGCAATCGGATCCTAAGAAGACCTATTGACCACTGTAAAAAAGCGCAAACTGAAGTGGTACGGTCGTGTCTCAAGATCATCTGGACTGGCAAAAACAATCTTGCAAGGCACAGTGCGAGGGTGCAGAAGAAGAGGCAGACAAAAAAAGAGGTGGGAAGACAACATTAAGGAGTGGACAGGCATGGGATTTGGAGATTCCCAAAAGGCAGTAGAGAATAGGGAAAGATGGAGAGAATTGGTTGCAAAGTCAACTGTGGTGCCCCAACGACCTCTTGGTTTAAGGGATGATGATGATGATGATGATGATGATGATGATGATGATGATATAATATAATATAATATAATATAATATAATATAATATAATATAATATAATACAATACAATACAATATGATATAATATAATATAATACCCACCCAGGACTGCTAGAGTCGTTTTTTTCTAACATTTATGAGCTAAGACGAATATATATATATATATATATATATATATATATATATATATATATATATATATATACTCAGATGAAACAAGCATTGTCACCCTTCAGTCGAGTTAATCACGATTTTAAAATACAGTAAAGATACGCAAATATAGTTGGTGAAAATTTATACAGATGAATGCACACACAAGCTGTGTCCATGTGCTCTCTCTCTCTCTCTCTCTCTCTCTCTCTTAAAGAATGAATGTAGTACCCCGAAGAAAATCTTAAATCAACTAAATAGTTAAAATATAAAAACAATACAGGACTTAGAAAATAAAGAAACGTTATTGACCAAACTTCGGTCGAAGAATAGACGTACGTGGGTACGTGAGAAAGCCTGCCAGTAGCTTCTCGTGGGTCGGTGGTTCTTCCCGGGGTTTTCCAGGGTTCTTCCTCCACCATTAATACTGGCCGCCATGTATAGCCTATCTTGTGCTGAAAAATGGCGTTAAACCCTATAACAACAACAACAACAAATGTACGTACAAATAAGTAATGGTGGTGGTATAGTGGATAGAAAACGAGAGGGTGAAATGAAATAATTGATTTAATATTTTGAACGTACATGTAAAATTGGAATCAAACGGTTATAGAAATAACTAATTTGAGTTTATACGGGAACATACTGATCTGAATATCACTTCTTTAAATTTGCTTGTTCTGTACATTCAGATTTGTAGATTTTGTATTAACATTTTGGAGTCTATTTTGCTTACAAATGCAATTTAACACATCATATACATCTTGTGAGGCAAATAATTCATAGGTTCGTTCAGATATATCCAAATTATGCTAGTTTTATTTTGAAACCCATGATTCTTTCTATCGAAGTTTGTCAAAATTATTTTCTACTGTTTTGGCATACATGTTAAACTGGTCCATAATTAAATGATTTCCCAAAGTTGAATAATTTTAGAGGAATCAAAAACACTGGAATATCAAGTTTTTATATATTTATCTGTCAGCCAACCAAAAGAACGGAATTACTGAGATAACCATCAATTATTCAATCTTAAATCCTGCTTAACACAAAACATCATATTACAGTACTTTTGAAACTGTACTCCTGGTCTTCAGTAACCAGTCTAGGCCCCAATTGTTATATCTCTAGTTGTGACGAAATTGCTCGGAAAACGTACCCGTACCTCCATTCAAAAAGTATAGTCGGGTATTTTTTTTTAAGAATGTAACGTGCAGCATAATTGTTAATATAACGCCAGATCTGATTTCAGCGTGGAGATAATGGTAAAGTATTTTGTTTCAAAATGTTTCAGCTGCAAATCCAATGCTCAAAGCAAGTTTCTTATTCATTTATGCAACACAAACGATGCTTCTTGTACCTGTTACAGGGAATTAACTTTTTAACAAAATAAATTGAACCATTGAATTTAAAATGCAACCCTAAATATGAAACCTATTCAGCCGTTTCCCAGTCAGGTGCTTCTGAATGAAAAAAAGAGAACAGATTAGATTCCCTTGATACGCAATATTGCTACTTTGGTTGCTTCTTTTCTGGAGACCTGTTTCGTTATCGGCCAGGCCACCAGTATCGTCAGCATACCTTAAAATTTAAAGTATTCTGTAAGGAAATTTTTGTGATGCATGATCATAACAGGATTATTAGGCGATCAAATCAATCCATCATTAATAATAAAGTTGGTAATGATCATTATGCAGGCGACAATAGAATAGTCATAATAAAATTCCATCTCTCTCCTTTTCTCCACTTTATGCTTGAACATTTTTAAAACGAGCAGAATTTCTGTCGTCAGAGGAGGAGGTATCTGAATACAATACTGGCGGTAACATGTTTAGATTGGACGAACTACGTAATATATCTCACATGGTAATATTATCTGAACCTGAAGCAGTCTGTTCAGTCCGATTCTACTGTACTGCCCGTGTCACAAGGTTATATAAACATTTATTTTTTTTTTTTTTTTGACTTCTGAAAAGGTAGCAATTCTCAATCAAGTATAAGATGCACAGGTGCCAAAAGTGTATGATCAGTATGTGCTACAATCATACCCCCCCCCCTCCCCGGCCCCGCAAAACCCAAAGAAACAAAAAAGCCTCACGTTTCCATGTATATTATGTATATCTAACTCTTTCTCAAGAATTTGAAAATATTTGATATTAGCTTCAAATTTATTATACATTATGTTTAATTATTTAATTGGCATTTTATTTCATTTAATATAAAAATGCCGTCCAATCCTATGTTTGTAAAAGTCATTTTCATAAGTATGTGATGCTGAAAATAAAAATAAAAATTAGATTAAATTAAAATTAGTAGTTTAGCAAATTTCACCATGGACTTTTCCGATGGAAATTAACATTAAATAAAATATACGGGATGCGTCTGGTTTTTAGCACCATGTAGCTAGCCAGTGGGTTCCAATCTCCGTTTCCGCTAATTTGCATACGTGAGAAAGCTTGCTAATAGCTTCTCTTGGATCGGTGGTTCCTACACCAGCTTTACTGGCCACCAAATATAACCAATCTTGTGAGGAAAAATAAGGTTTAAGACCATGGAGTCATAACACTTCTAACTTTGAACCTGAAATTTTCCAAAGTATTCCAGGATATATAGAAACGTCTCCTCGATGTGAAGTATGGATTGTATTTCTCTTTGTTATCTGTAGTCACCAGGACTGTAAATCGCTTTTTTGTGAAAGTTTTAATATGGTATATAATATCAAAAACCAAAACGCCTATATCCTACTATCAAGGAGAATTTAAGTAACATATTTCATTAAACATTTTTTTACTGTGACTCCCATTTTATGAAATCAATCCAATGGAAACATTTTTGCATTCTTTCACGCTTATAATTGGATGTTTTGTAATAAAATGAACCAACAGGAAAATCTGTAGAATGTTGTTTCGCCTGTTTTCCTCGTACATACAGATCATGATAGTCACCACAACAAAATCGTTGATGTTTGCTTTTGCGTATTCGGTTGCGGAAGCATCTTTTCGAAAAATGATGAATGGAAGGCCTCAATCGATGGTAACTGTTTCAGCAAACCTGTTGAAGTCGTGCATGTACTCGTAGGGATAGATTCCTTTGCGGGTGAGTAAACCAAAGATTCCTTCTTTGGGACCATCGTATCAAATAGTGATTAGAATCGATCATTGATATTCAAATTTATCCAGTGAGTCAACAAACTGCAGTTGTTCGAGCTAAACGTCATATTTTTTCCGTAACTCTGTCTGCAGACGATGTTAGCTTTTGCCGTATCCATTATGCTGTGACATCGAGCGATTTGATAAATACTTCTATCATGTCCTTGTCGCAGTACAATATTGATGGCTGATTTGTCGGTCGTATCTTATTACAGAGTAACAAAATCCGCATGGAACTTGTTCTGCAACTTTTGGCGACCTAGGTTATATACGGGAATGTTAAAACGTTCAACATTCGCGTAAATTAGAAACGGGAATTTTACATTTCTTTAGTAGTGAATGGGATCGATTGAGGGATAATGGAACCATAATGTTAAAATAGTGAGTTTGGAAATGGGGGACAATGGTATTTTAACATGGGTGGGTCTGTCTAGGGACAAGGGGAATTTAACATAGGGAATGTATAGCAGCAGTGGATTGGGCCTGTCTAGGAACAATAGGAATTGAACAGGGGTGACGTCACGGTACTGGACACTGGCAACAATGTTGCAAGAGCCTGACTTCAATCAGGCGGAACAGTGTTCAAGGGGCTGATCTGAATACGAGCTACTCTAGTGACAAATAGAGACATAGACATAGACATAGAGATGTGGTTAGAGACAGGGTTAGAGACATAGACAAAGAAATAGAAACATATTTTATGGACATAAAGCGATTACAAAAAAAAATCGACTAAAACATTTTTAGGGAAGAGAGAATCTGCATCGTTTCGATTCAGTGGAGTGGCCCTGAAAAGGGCCTTTGGGTTTCTTCTTCATCTAATTTCTCTCTTCTCTTCTTCTCCTCCACAAACTTCTCATCTTCTTCATTACATTTGTCTTCTTCATTCTTCCATTTTCCTGCTTCTTCTCTTCCTTCTCCTCTTCCTCTTTTTGCTTCTTCTTTCCATTTTCTTCTTATTTTGTAAGCTTATCATTCCATCTTCTAATTTGCTCCTTTTCCTCTAGATCCTCCTTTCTTCTTTTTCTTCCTTGATACGTTCCCTCAATATTTCCTTCCCTCTCCTTAAGTTACTGGTTTCCCTTTTCAATTACGTTACGTTACGCTTGTTCGGATTTAGGTCGCATGCGCCCGTAAGGGCATACCCGACCGGTTAATGCCTCCACAGGGGAATGATTGATTTGTTCAAGGGGAACGGAATAGAGACGCGTCCCCCATCGCTTTAATGCAAACATAGTATGCTAATTGATTTTGTCCGTTTTGGGACGTATTGTCCCACGGGACATGTGGTGAGTGGGAATAGACCCACACGCACTCACTCATACGGCGAGCATAAAATGTCCGGCAGTGGCAAGGCAGGGTTGGTGTTTACAGGAGGAAGGTGCTATACATCTGGGATCTTTTTGGCTCCCGTGTTTTTCGAAAGGTAAATGTTGCCGTCTTGACGTATTTATGAATTTGAAAATATTATTTGTGCTGTTTGTAGAGGAAGTGTTGATACAGAGGACCAACCTAAGATTTTTAATTGGGAAGTTATTTAAAAGGTAAATATGTGGGGAGACTTATTTTAATTCTAATAGCTTCCGCCTTGTGCTGGGGTGGGTGGGTGGGCCTGATGACCGTGTTTTGCTGCTTTATACATCTAATTTTGGGTCCTATATCCTAAAAAAATAATTAAGGTGCCACATTGTGCGGCTGGTCCTGATGGCTTTGGATTTTAGCCACTTTATAAAGCTAATTGGGGTCTTACGCTATGTTTTTCCCTTTTTTGTATATGGGGCAGATATTGAACACGTGTTGGAGATCCTCGATGTTGTGGCAATATGGGCAATTGGTATATCTTTCTATATTGATTTTGGTGTCTTTCCCCATACTGCCTGCTGGCAAAGTCTTACCAGTTTTAATCAAGTTTAGTACTCGTTGGTCATGTTTATTGAGTGTTGGTGGGGCTTTGGTTTTGCGGCACACTCTTTTCTGTATTGAGTATAGTGTACGGCCTTTGGGGCAGGAATCTCATTCAGTTTGCCATTTTGATGTGATTTTCTTGGATATCATGATGTATATCTCTGGGATTCTGAAGACGATATGGGTGGGATTTGGGTCATTAAGTTTGGATTTTGCCGCCAAATCGGCTTTGTCATTTGCTGGGATGTTGATATGGGATGGCACCTACATGAATTACACAATTTGGTCTTGTTTCATCATGTTTTTAGAAGCATTTTTGTTTCTTTTAAGAGGTTTTCTCTCCCCGTTGAGTTCCCGGTTTCCAGGGATTTTAAAACGCTCAGCGAATCACTGTTAGCGTTTTAAAACGCTTAGCGATTCGCTAATTATTAGCGTTTTGAAGAACTTATGATTGTCTGCCAATTTTATTGCTTCAAATATGGCCCAGAACTCTGCTCTGCATATAGAACAATTATCGGGGAGTCTGGATCCGAGTTTTTCATTTACTTCCGGGATAGTTATGGCTGCCGCAGTTCTGTCTTGCTTGTTAGATTGTGATCCATCTGTGTAAATTTTGATATGTTCTTTATACGAGTTGCAGTTGTTGTTAGGATTTTGGATCTTATCTCTAGCGGTTGGTTCTGTTTGGAGCCTAAGGTTATTGCTAGAAATTTTATAATTGGGTTTTTGCATGTCCATGGGATAGGGTCTGGGTGTTTCATGGTGTTCGCCTGAAGGTTATTGATATTTAGTTGCAAACTTAATGTGTGCATCTTATTTCCTGAGGGTGGGTTAAGAATGAATTTCTTACTAAACGAGATATTGCATCTATTGATGATGTCTCTCGTAGGATGGGATGGATCATGTACTGTGATTCTTGCTGCATATCTTAAAATCAGTTCTTCTCTTCTCAGTACGAGCGGTGTCTCATCTGTGAGGATCTGCAATTCTTCTTTAGAAGTGTTCTTTAGGGAACATGTTCATATACACAAATACTTGGATTGGATTATGTCCAGTCGTTTAAGGAGGGTTGGTTTAGCTGAGGCGTAGATCTGGCACCCACAGTCCACCTTTTACCTAAATAGGGCCCTGTAAAGCGTTACAAGTGTGTCTTGGTCTGCTCCCCATTTCAGTTCTTTGATATTTTCATTACATTTCCGCACTAGTTCAGTAACGTGGTATTTCCATGTGAGATGCTGATCAAAGTAAATACCCAAGAATTTGGCTATTTTCTCAGATATAATAGGTTCGCCTTGTATGTATAGGGTGGGGGGTCTATCATGTACTTGGGATTAGGGAAGAATAAAATTCCGGTTGTTTTCGTTTTTGACAGTTTAAATCCCCATTTGTCAGCCCATTTACCAATTTTTTGTTAGATTGGTTTGTAAATAAACCATGGGTCGTTGGCTGGATGGGCTACAAACTCTCCATATGCCACTGTCGTCAGCAAATTGTGATAATTCAATTTTGCTAAGGTCAACAGCATGTTCTAGGTCGTTGATCATAATGTTGAAAAGGGTTGGGCTTAACACACTTCCGTGGGGGGGGGGGGTACCTTTCTTTAAATCGTAATTTCCTGAATATTGGTCCCCTATTCTGGTTCTGATAAGTCTTCCTTTAGAAAGTATTGGATTCATTTGTGCATACGGCCATTAATCCCGTAATGGTTCAGCTTAGCGATAAGGCCATCGGTCCAAACTAGGTCAAAGGCTTTCTCTAAGTCAAGAAAAATCGCTATGAGATGTCGATCGCATTTACGTTTAACGTTGAATGCTACTTTCATGCGTGATTCAAGTCTCACTAGTTGGTCTAAGGTGGATCTTTTGTTGCTGAAACCACTTTGATTTTTCGAGATCAGGTTGTTACTTTCAAGATGGTGTTTAGGTCTTTTGTTGATTATTGTCTCCATCACCTTACATATAGTGTCAGTGAGTGCAATTGGTCTGTAAGATGATAGTTCTGTAGATCATTTCCGGCTTTAGGCCGCGATTGACGAACACTACACATTATACATCTCAAAACGGACGTGAATGAAAACATCCCAACTACCCATATCACATACTAAACAATCCATAGCGATGAGAGTGCTAACCTACAATAAATTTTAATACAAAACAACACACTAGTACTAACAAAACCCACTATACTTTATATCAATACATAGTGAAGACGGAAACTTTTTATTTACAAATCACACCATCACCTACAATCACATCAGTAAAGGAGTCAGTGTTTATAGTTACACTACTTCACTTTCACAAATATTCTTTAGTGTAGGGACAAGGGTCTTGTTAAGGAAAAGACACACACACACACACGTAAGCGCACGCACACGCACACAAACAAAAATACACACAGACACACATTCACACACACGTACGTGCACGCACACAAACTCAAACAAAACTACACACACATACACATATACACACACGTACGCGTGCACACACACACACGTACGCGCACGCACACAGCACAAACAAAATACACACATACACACACAAACACTAATATTTTTGGCAACTTGATCAGCCTCTCATTTCTAGACATCTGGTTAGCCCTGAGAAGGGCTGTTGTTTTAAACTCCAAATGCATCTCTTAATGTCTACACCTTCCAGGCCGCGAACCACACACGCAACGCCAGCTCAAGTCATTATTCCAATTGACTGTAGCTGGTGGGAGCGCGGAGGCAGCTTGAGTGGCCTCATCATTCCAAGCATAAGTTTGTGGGACACTGAAGGCTCTCTCCCTCACGATTCTTCCTGCTGTGGATGCTGCTGTGGCCTCCTTATTTGCTGAGGACGCTGCGGCTCCCACCCTCGCCCCTGTCTCTCCAATTCTTTCTCCAAATTTTCGATCTGAAGGACAGCAGATCTCAGTGATGGTGGTACTGGTTATGGCTGTGGCTGGCTCTGTGGTGGTGAAGGTGTCCTCACTTCAGGTTTGACCTCACAGGTGTGACTTAGAATTAGGTGAGGTAAGATCGGTCTTCTCTTTTCCTGTTCCTCTTTGTTCTTTTTCCTCTCCTCCTCCTCCTCTTCAGTTTTGGCTTCATCTGCAATAGCCTCCATAGCTAGTTCATGCAAGAGACGCCGGGCATATTCCAGGTACATCTGGAGTTCTAAAAGTTTGGCAATCCTACTCGTGTTGTTGAAGTTGATACGTCAACAATGGGTAGCCAGACTGACGAAAGCTTCGATTTATATACATGAAGCACGTACGTGAAGGAAAACACCGTCCTTATACAAAAACTAACAATACCCACATCACTATCAAAACATGGATTGTGCGGACCTAAAAGAAACACTCACGTTCACTTTTTACCGACAAACACACTTTATTACCATCCAGACATACAACCCTAAAACAATCAAACACATGGACTATCTTACAAGTCTGTGAAACGAAGTGTTTATAGGCACATTTCTATCCCATCACTTACAAACACACATACACACACTCACACTATCTTGCAAACCAGTCTCTCTTATCGTCTTAGATTGTGTCCCGGTCCTGATGTAGGCTTTCCCACGGGATAGGGTCTGCTTCTTCTGAAGGAGTAGGAGAATCCCTTGGTATGAACTCGACAGTCCACAAAGCCTTTGTCTGGCTCCTGCTGTTGTTGTTGTTGTTGCTGCTGCTGATGCTTCTGTTGCTGCTTTTGAAGTCTGTACTTCTCGGTCCACTCTTCTTGCTCCTTTTTTATTTTTTCTCTAAAGAACTCATCTATCAGGTCTTGTGCCATTATCTCTGCGGTTTTGGTATCAGGTTTTGCCTGACACGATACAAATGGACATGGGCTTCATTCAGCTTGGCTAGTTTTGAAGACATCTTCACAGGTTGACGCATTAACAACGGATGGCCAGACTGTCCGTCCATGGATTAAAGTCGCCTATGCACTGGAGACCGCTGCTTTTTATATGTCTCAAGCGCGGACGCGGTAGGAAACATCCTTTTATAGGTAGGAACGCTTTATTTCATCTCATGTTGAGGAATAGATAGAAGTCAAATAGCACAGATAGTGATACGATTTTTTTAAAAACAAACCAGCAACACTCATTTTGATAACATTTTTGTTCAACCAACAAACTGTCAACCAATAACATAACATCAACACATTTTTTTTCATATTTTTGACAAGGTTGACAACGTTGTGAAGTCAAGTTAAACTTCCACTGATGGAGGTCATCTGGCCATTGATGTACACTACATTTCCTAGCTAAGGACAATAGATATCCATAATGGTCACAAAACCATCTATCTACTTTTTCATCGTTTCTAGAAGAGTCGCGATCAAAATAAGTCAGTAAATGTTCTTAGGGATATCCAGGACTGCGTTGATAAAGAAAATACTCACAATATTATCCACACACCAAGGAATCTGTGCCTTGTAATTTCACATTATCGAATCGTGTCATCTAGGCATTTCTTCTGATAAATTTCCTGATGTCGTCTTCCAAAGGCGGTAATCCATACGAATCAAAATACTCCACACAGGTATCGTGGGGAAAATACTCGGTTACCCAGTGGGTTCCTTGGGGATGACTGTCGTCTGTGTTTATGACATAAGCTTGATGGTCTTTAGGTTTGCGATGAGGAAGTTTATCTTTAGCGCATACGACAGGATTCCAAGAAGCGGTGTACGAACTATTTTTCAAAAGGTAATAACGTTCCCAGGTATCCATTTTTTCTTGTTTCACAGGCGATGATAAATCATCAATTCTATTCTGACTTTTTCTTTAAAAATCTCTTCGCGTTTTCTCCGTACTCTGTGCCAAGAGAGATTCAATGTGACGGATCTCCAGAGCAGGCAATGGAAGGGAGGAATGATCACGCAAGTCTTTATACCACTGATGCAGCACTGCTTCTTCCGAGATGAGACCCCAAGCATTATGCAGATACTCGTCCAGTTTTTCTTCTTGACTCATCATCAGACATTTATCGTGTTGAATTTGACTGAGATGATCGTTCTTACATCCATAGCACTCTTACTTAGTCAACCCTTTAATTGTTTCTACCAGATATTTGGCCAAGCAGGAGACTAAATGTTGTTCTTGTTCTGGCCATCTCGACATTATCATGTTCTCTTCGTCTTTGTCTTTGGGTTCTGCTTCCAAGATATCCTCCCATTCCATTTCTAAAGAGGCTCCACCATTCAAAGAGGGATAAGAGTCTTCTATAGCTTCTAATAGTCTATAATGACTTCTCTCAAACTGTTGATTTCTCGAGTGTTGTCGAATTCGGCATACAAGACGACGTTCACCGTCTAGGTTTAAAGCTTCTGCAAACTGAAGTTCCACAGGCAGTTTGCCAGATTTTATAGGGTGGAAATGTCCCTCTTCGCTGCCTTGGTCTGAAGTGAAATCAAAGACCCACACAGCGTAGTATCCTGCATAATCGTCGTACGAAATGCCATGATGCTGCTGGTCCATAACTGTAACGTGGCTTTGTACAGGGACAAGTACGATCTCAAGTAATTCTTCTCGGTAAAATTAGGTTCAAATGGTCTGGTACACAAGGTTTTGCCATCGCGACTGACTTCGATCTTGGACACTCTGGACTGCTTAAACTGGAAAGGATTGGCAGTGACGGCTCCGTTGAAGGATTCGTTGCTGACGATACCAATGATTAAACGTTTGGGTAACTGTCCTTGGAACAAATGATCTACGATCTTGGATCGAAGTCCAGCAGCAATGGTGAAGGTTTTCACTTCCACGCGTCGTATCGGATACTTGGCTGTCGTTCTGCTCAATGTGTGACTTATGTCGTTTTCCAGTTTAGGTAACACTTCTACGCGTCGCACATGGGGTCTGGCTTCTTGGATGGTGGTTTTGTACTCGTTGGCATGAGCCATCAAATGAAAAACGGCACTGCTCTGATTCAGTCTCAGGCGGATGTCCACTCCTTTCAGCAAATACTTGTCTTGCAACCACAAGTCCAAATGCAAACGATCCATCAGTTCTAAACTAAGTCTTTGCGGGATTTTGTTTTCGACAGCCGTTAAAACCTACATTGTGAGGATCATCAGCTGCTGTCACGGCTGTGTCGTTAAACTTGTCTTCGCATGCTGTGTCAGGTTTCCATACGACGCAAGCATCCAGATGAGTGTTCTTGGCGTCTTTCCCCTACGTCAAGAGATTTTCCAGGTGCGCTTGGTAACAGTAAGTATCCACGTTACTGCTGTTTAGTTTGTTATTCAAGTACAAATCCACTTCGCTCTAACAAGGAATGCATGAAATTGTTGACGGGAGCAACTCTACCATCGGCTCCCGGAGCAGTGCCCTCCGTTTTGGTCACTTAGACCTTCAGGTACATGTAACTACTATTCAGATCAATGTAATCGTCGGACTGTCCTTTGATTTCAAATTCGATGGGGGCTGAGGTCGTCAAAGAGGAGATGAGATGAAATTCTACCCATTCGGATTCTTGCATCGTCTTCACAGTGGGTGGAATGGCAAACAGATCCATTTCCGACATGCAACGTTGACAAGACTCTCGGTGCATCTTTTTCTCTCACTCTGTTATTTAACAATAAAAAACGTCTAATTCTCGGACGGTTCTTCTTTTCTTGGTCTTTCTAGCTTTGTGTGTATGAAGTCCTCCTGAGGGGTATCTTCATCGACTCTTTCTCCCTTGTCATTGTTGTGTGTGGTGTCAGGGAAGTAGGAATGTCTGACTTGGCAGCGTCCATTGCATTTATAGGAGTTTCTCGTCGGCCCAAAATGTCTTTTCCAGTTTAAAGCAACACATTGTTGCTTCCTCTCAAGAAGGCTTCTTTGGGGTTTTGTTTGTCGATGATGAAAGTTTGGAGAAATCCTTTGCTTTGCATCAAAGCGGCATCTTTCAAGGCGTGCAATCCTTGTATCACCATCGGTTTCAAAATGATGGCCACCGAACGAAGCGCCGATTTCAGCATATCTCCTAAACCAGGAAATCGCTGTTAAGCGACTCCTTGGTACACAGAATATATGACTTACAAGTCGTTAGAGAATAGTTTTCGAAAATAGAGTTTCACTGTGACTTTCCCATTGAAGAATGGAATGTTTTGTCACAGATCTGCATTTAAAGTAATGTTGATACTGTCGAAATACGTCTTAGTGAAGGACAAAATAGTGAGGATGTACAAATTCGCGGTAAACATGATACTTGTTTTCACCTTCCTCGTCATTGGTCGTGGCAGAATCCGCTTTGAAAGGAATGACTCGCAGTAATGGTGCGGATGTGTATCCCACCACGTTGTACTCCACCACATAGAGTACACAATGATTAAATTTAATCCTTGGTTCAGTTCTGTAGGGGAACGAAAACTCTTTGCAAAAATCAAGTTGTTGGATTTGGATGGTATGAGTGGATCCTTGATCATCTTGAGGTCTCCATCCAAAATGTCAAACAATTCAGCACAAAATGTAATGGACAACGTTTTGGCATCCGAAACGTTCATTAGCAGGTGACAGGCCACTTTATGGCACTCGATGGTGACACTTCGTTTCGTTTTGTCCAAGGCTTTGCCAAACAACGCTTTGAACTTGGAAGCAATCGTGTCCACCAGATGTTGACAGCTAAAATAGTAGCCTTCAGGAATTTTCAACATATAGATGTACCGTGGTGTATCGGGGGACACTAGTAGTTTCATAGAGGCATCTACAGTTTTGTTTTCATTCAAGTATTGTTGCACTTAGTCGTTCAGAACTTCAACCTCAAAAGTGTTTTGATTTTCAGTGATGTTTTTGATTTGTATAGGGTGAATCATTTCAACGAAAGCCACTTCCCAATGGTCTTCGTGATCCATTTGGATGGCCTGCAGTAATTTGTCCGTGAAACAGCACAGTGTTGTAGTGAAACATATCCATGAAACTGTCACTGGGTAACGTCAAGTAAAATTGGTTATTCATAATTCCAGAGTTCTGCTCTCCGAGGGGGTCACTTGTGTTCAGAGGAGTGTCCAAAAGAGGATTATTGTTGTTTTGGTGGTGACTGTTGGAAGGGTGACTGACGTCGGGCGCAGAACTGCCGTTGTTACCGTTAGAGTATTTCAGGGAAGGATTCGGGAAAAGGTAACCGATGCAACTGCTCAGTAAAATGGTCCACAATTGTTAGTCTCCTTGTTGCAAACTCAGATTGGCAATGTCAGCACCGATGACACAATACACCACAAAGATTTGGCAGAAAAAGACGATTTGCCTTTTCAGGCACATGTTCTACACACCACTCCCACAAAGATTGTTTTTCTATATCTTGCAGAGAAGAACTCGGAGAAGAAGTGGTTACTGTCGTGGTTTAGGCTGTGTTGATGGGTATGATGGTCACATCTTTCTTGTTGTCGATGACTTGCGAAGCTTCGATCACAGAATCAAAACTGGGAGAATATCATTTCCAACGTACTTTGACTTTTTGATACTTCGATTTCTCACTTTACGGGTTCTTTGATTGAGAATGCTTAAAATATCGTACACTTCGTCTTTTTTGTGGTCACGCGTTGTTTCTCGAGCAAGTAAAAGGTTCTTTTTAACACTTCCTCGTTCATGTCTTCCAATTTATAGACGGCAGGTTGACGGCCAAGCATTCGTCCAGTGACATGAAACAATTTAGTGATCCAGTTGCGGTAGTAAACTTTGTCGAAAGTGCGTTTGGTTTTGCCAATGCGCACCCAATCTCCCGTGGTCAACACTGCATCTTTCTTGGGGACAGCCACAGTCGGGTGACGTACCAATCAGGCTCTCAAAGATGGTCACTTCGTTGTCGGGAGTCACTACTTCGTGGGCAAATCCGATGCTTCGATGGTAAGACTGGTTGTACGTTTTGACCAGGTGCGGTAAGACGTCGATGTGCTTGAGAGTGTGTTAATGTGTAAAATATTTCCACATGCGTTCTTTCAAAGTACGTTGAAAACGTTCCACAATGCTGGCTTTTGTTTCGGGATTCTCGGTGGCGAAACAATGAATGTCTCGTTTCTTTAATTCTTTTGGAAAGCTTGGTTCAGAAATTCGGTACCTTTGTCAGTTTGCCATCGTAGAGGGTGACGACCACTTTGCTTCAACACCAGTTTTAAGGCTCCCTTTGACCCAGTGCTCGATCTGGAAGTCAAAGACACGACCCAGGCAAATTTGGAAAAGACGTCGATGACACAAAACAAATATTTGTAGCCACGATTGTAGGTGGTCAAATGAGAGACATCTGCTAAATCGTCTTGACATTGATGATGGATGCGATTTTGGGAAAATTTTCGTAGAATGGGTTTGTGTAAAGTGTACGTGGATTGTTCTTGTAACCATCGTTGCACTTAAGGTAAACGGACACTTTTCAGTCGGGTTTTGGCAGCACGATACAATTTTTGAACTCCTCCGTATGCCGCAGGATGGGCTGGATCGTAGTTAATGCTGGCTAACAAATTCTCCATCATTACTCTCTCTCTCTCTCTCTCTCTCTCTCTCTCTCTCTCTCTCTCTCTCTCTCTCTCTCTCTCTCTCTCTCTCTCTCTCTCTCTCTCTCTTCACTCTCTCTCTCTGGGTGAGGTGGTTGGTTTGGGAACAGTTTTACGTGTCCGACGTGTCACAGGAGTCGAAGTCGAGGGTTGTGGTGGTGGTAATGGGATGGCTTTTGTCTTGCTTTATATTCTCACTTCTGGTTTCCCTTTTCTTCGTTTTGACTTCTGTCGAAGGAGGAGTGGACATCATCATTTTAACCCATGCCTTGAGTTCTTTATCTTGGGGGTGTGGGGGAAGGGGTCAACAAGGACTCTGCAATCTTACTAAGAATGTGAGCCGCTGACGGTGTTTGAAAGACTTCTTGTGCCTTTTCTTCCTCAGGCATCGGTGTGGATGCGTCTGTCTTGGTCACTGGCGATAGCGATGGTGATGGACTTTTCATCAGAGTCTTAAAATCTTTCAGAGTCGGTCTAACTGTTTCGTCTGAAGCTTTCTGGTGAAAGAGTTGAAATCGCTGCAACACTTGACCGTACCGTTGTGATTTTTCCGTCTCTGACAAATTGCTGAGATCCATCAACGTTCAAATGAGGATTGGGAGGTAAATGTGGAGTGCGTTGTTCTTGCCAACGATGGAATTCCATCCATCGTTTGTAAGGCACTAAAATCAATTTTCGTCCTTCCATCGGATTCCAAAGGTCACGTCTGAGATCTTTGGACCCCAGACGTTCCCTTTATCTTCTTGGTCTTTTTTGTTTATATCTTGGCTTACCTTGTGAATCAGCTCTTCATATGAGTCCTGAATCATTGTTGCCAATGTGGCTTTTCGTACGAGACATAACAACAGGTCACCGAATCCTCCACGTTGCACTAACATCTTTTCTTTTGACGGATGGGTATTTTTTTTTGGACCATTTGGCGAAGAACGAGTCGCTGCTTGGCTAAGAATTCTTTCTGAAGTTGAGAGAAAGGTATCGTTCCTTTCAAGACATTCAGGCAACATTCACACACGGTGTCGATGACGTCTTTGGAGGATGTTTGAATGAGTTGTTTTCGCATGGCATGGGTGAAGGGAGTAGGTATAGGAAAGGGGGTTATGAGCGCGTTTCCATACTCCGGACTTTTTCCAAAATAGAAGCTTTTTTTTCAGCATTTTGAGGCTTCTATCTAGAAAAAGATAATGGTCTCACAACGCACATAAAATCTAAATGTTTTCTTCAACTTTTTGAGCTTATAATTATTTTAAAGATTTTAAGATATCATTATGTTATTTAGAGAATAAAATTAGACAAAATAATTTTCAATTAGACATATAAAATCCTATATAATATCATGTATAGATATAACGAAATAATTGACATGCTCTGAGGTTTTATCGAACCAGATAAAATTACTGATAATGATATTAATGAATTTATGGAATATCTTGACAGTATTTACTATATTATTAAAAATTTTTTCCAGATTTTATAGATTCTGTAGATGAACCTCATTATATTAACAATTTTAAACAAACATTTTATTTACCTAGTAATTGTATTAAAGCATATTTATTGATATATTACTGTATGACAAATGGAATGGCTCCATTGACAATAGCAACAGTAGATATTCCATTTATCAAGGATATTATCAATAATTTTACACCAGATGAAAAGTAATTTATGAACTTTTTCAAAACGTTTAAGTAAAAGATGATTATTAAAACCTAAATTAAGGTTAATAGTTTTTTTTTTTTTGTTGTTATTATAAGTTTAGTGCATCTTTTGATAACATTTTTCATATTTACAGATTCTAATTGGTAATATATCTGTTAGAACGCCGTCTATTGCATGAAATTCTCGAAGTAAATCGTCCATATCGTATTTAACTCCGCGTAGGTAATATCGGATCTGATTCAACATTTTTTTATATGTTGTACTTGCTGTTTTACAATTTGATTTTTTGTCGCTAATATTGGTTCAATACGTTTAAATATTGCTGATAACCTAACCCCAATTCCAGAGATAATCAACAAAAACGGATTTATCATTGCTCCTCTACATATTATACCAGATCCTGTCATTAACAGCAGCAAATATGAAATTGTACTAATTAATCTTCTATAATATTTATAACATTTTTTGGTGCACCAAAACTTTTTGTGATCATATTTGTAATATTCTTTCAGCGTTTCGAGATCAGATTTTGGGATAGTTTCTGAAATATACTTAAAATCAATCATTTATTTTTTTCATTTTATTTCTTTAAGAATTTATAAAATAGTAAATACTCTATCTCCAATAACATTTTCAAGAGCATTTATAAAAATAACACTAGCTTTGCTAGTTATAATTTCTCTGTATTTATCATAAAGCTCTGAGGTTGTGTTAGTATATCTTAAACCTGTTAAAACTTCATTTTATTAACCAACTATATGAATGAAATACATTGATATCTTCTTTAGTTTTAAATAAATGAGTAATACGTGAATCTGCTGACATGAATTTAGCTTTTATTTCTGTTTCATCAATATATTCTAAAACTAGAGCAATTTCATCTAATATAAAAATTTTACGAGCACGATATTGTTTAAGAATTGCATATGCGACAGTGAAATTTATAACAAATAATAAATATAAATTATTCATATATTCTGCAAGCCCTGGAAATAAGTTATTAATTTGTTGTCGTATCAAGAGAATAATATTCATTAATTTCATCATGATATTCTCTTAATGATAATTGTCTAGAACGTTGTAACGTTGGTGGTAAATAATCACCCTCATCAATATCGTAATACTCATTAATTTTTCTTTCAATTCTAACTAATTTAACTTCATCATTAAAATCTCTTTTTTGAGTATCATCAAGATCATTATATTCATCACTAAAATCTTCTATTATTTTTAGTGATTTATCAACAATTATTGGATTAAATCCTGGATGAGTTCGATTTTTTAATGATATTAAAGCATTTACATAAGCTTTTATTACTAGTTCTGCACTCATCGGTTTAACAATATCTAATATTGCTTTAATGTCATGATAATACATTCCAAGATTTTTTAAATATATCTCGTTTTTTAAATTTATCATTTAATTTTTTAATTTTTATCTAATTTGTTCTTTTTTATTTCAGATAATCTGTTTAGTTTGTTATGTAAATTATTTACTCGAGTTTCTTCTTGCAGACGTCCTCAATGAACTTGTGATCTTATTAGATTTGATTTAACAATGAGATCTGCATTTTCAGCATTAAGCTCAAGTAATATTTTTTAAAATATATTTTAAATTCGATTTTGTTCAACTTTACAATCATCTGGATGACAATATTTACTTATAATATCAAAATCTCTGATTGCATCTCTTAACTGCGGTCCTCGCATTTACTTAACTCGAACAAAATTATTTTCATCACCATCGCCAGTTTTATCTAGATGATCATAATCTAATTTTTTTTAATAGAATTTATTTTTGTGTTTTCTTTATAAACTTTAAACACAGCGCCGGTAGCATCTTTATCTTCTTCGTAAGAAGTATATTGCGATTAAAACTATATTGATAAAATTCTCTTGCTGTTGTTATTATTAGTGGATCCGCCATTATTGTTTATTGTTATATTAAATTTGATCACAATGATCATATCTGATCATCGAGCGTAAATATCTGAAATACTGTTAGTCCAGGATATGGACTTCCAGCATTGCTAACAAATATTCGAAAATATAAATATTTATTTGTCATGCTTGAAGCTGATAGAGTAAAATATTGCGAAACTGAAACGTAAACACCAGTTGCAGTGTATAAGTCTGTCCTAGTCGAATCATTGTTAGATCCCTGCAACATCCAATTATATATTCGACCAACCCCAGAATTTAATCTCCCATAAAGCTGAAATTGCCAAATAGCAACAGCGTACGGACATTGTATTTTTAACCAAAAATTTGATGTTTCTCTAGCTGTCGTCCATTCTGGACCTCCCGATATCGCGCTTGTAAATAAAAAAGCTTGATTCGGATTATTTCCAGGATATTATGTTGACGCAATAGCAATAAATCCAACTCGATCTGATGTCGAATCAACTAAACTTGGAATAAATCCGACATTATTTTTAGATCTTTTCACTGCTCCAGTTGAAACTGAGTCAACATAAGCTTTATTTGCTAAATCGATTGCTACAGTTGGAACATATGCAGTTGTTATTCTATTAAATCCCATATCTATCATTCCCTGCATCAAACCGCCAGCAAGTGGCAAATAGTTTGCTAATATATACGTAACATTATTTGATATCGCAGTATTTGCGTCGTCCACATATTTTTTATTTGTTAAATCAGTATTATTGACTGAAGCATTAGATGATTTTATTTTATTAAATCCCATATTTAACGTTCCAGTTATTGTATCACCATCTTTTTTAACAAAATTATCTTTAGCAAATTTGACGTTTGTTACACGACCATCATCTGTCAATGTTGTATTATCAAGTTGAGTATTATATACAACAAACCCTCCCATATCAATAGATCCTGTCATAAAACCACCAGATAAATGCAAATAATCTGTAAGTGCTCCGCGTAGTTGTGCATAACTAATAGCATCTGTATCATCAACTGGAGGTGAATTTATTGATAAACCTGTTATTTTTACATTTTACATTGTAATATTGCCAGTAACTACTCCACCAGTTTTATCAAGTTTTCTGGCGTCAAAAGTTTTTAACTGCCAATAACTTACAGCTTGAGACTGATCAGAATTTGATGGTGGATATGCAGTTTCTAAATTTGTTATTTTCTCACCCTACATACTGATATCACCAGTAACAACTCCAACGGTTTTATCAAGTTTAATATCGTCAACAGTTTTTGACTGCCAATAACTTACAGCTTGAGATTGATCAGAATTTGGTGGTGGATATACAGTTTCTAAATGTATTATTTTCTTACCTGACATATTGATATTACCAGTAACAATTCCACCGGTTTTATCAAGTTTGATGTCGTTGATATACATTAGCTGTAATAAACTTACAGCTTGAGATAAATCTGAACTTGGTGGTGGATATGCAGTTTCTAAATTTATTATTTTCTTACCTGACATATTGATATTGCCAGTAACTGTTCCTCCAGTTTTATCTAATTTTGCATCATCTACAGTTTTTAACTGTAAATAACTTACAGCTTGCGTATTTACAACATTACTTGGCGGATATTCTATTTCTAAACCTAGAATTCTCTGATTTGACATTGATAAGTTACCGGTAATAGTGTCGCCGGATTTTTTAAATAACTAGATAGATCAACATTACCATTTGTTACTACTACATCTGGCTCAGATCCGTTTAATGACGTTCCAAATTTCGTATAGTAACTCATTATTTTGTAATTGTTTATAAAAAATATATAACACAAAAATATAATAATGTCAATATTAAATTTTGATATCGAGCAATTAATAAAACATAAACATAACAATGAACTTCCAGATTGTCATTATCTTACTGTTGGTCGAACTGGATCGGGAAAAACAAATTTATTGATGAATTTACTTCTCGGAGATAACTTTAACTACGATCGGGTATATATTTACACAATGAACCCAGAGCAAGATAAATATGAATTACTAAATGAATATAAAGATAAAATGCTCGACGATCTTGATGTTGGTGAAGATTTTTTTTTATAATTAAACAACCGGAAGATTTAATTCCAGTAAATAAACTTGACTCAACTGAGAATAAAATAGTTGTTTTTGATGTTATTCCACTAAATAATGAAGAAATTAATAAAATAAGATCTTATTTTTCATTGTCGAGAAATAAAAAATGTAATTCTATTTATCTAGCGCTAGGTTTTTACAATGTTGATAGATTTATTCGGCGAAATACGGGTTGTTTTATATTATTTCCCGGATTAGATAACGTTGATGTGCGAAGTATTGCGAACGAGCAATGCGGAGACATAATAAAAGATAAATTTATCGAGTTTTATCATAAGGCGACTAAAGATAAATATGATTTCTTTTTATTTAATAACCTTGCGCGAGATCCGACAAAAATATTTCGGTGTTGTATCAGTAACTATCTACAATAAATTTTATAGACCATTTTTTTCTAAAAACAAAATAACAGAGAGAATATGGAAAAGGAAATAAAACGTCAAAAATATCTTGACACATTAAAAAAACTTGTTAAATCTAAAGCTGAATTTAAAAAGAAAGTACAAGAAGTTCGTCATGGACAAGTAGATGCCGCAGAAGAAGCTGCTAAAATTTTTAAGCCGGTTACAGAAGCTCTGACAGGAAAACAACCAGAAGATAAACCATTGTCGGAGGAGGAACTTAAAAAATGGCAAGAAAAAGGTTTATATGGACCTATAGCAGAGACAAAAGCTTTGACGGAAAAAATTATTGCAAAATCTGCAGGTGAAACTAGAAAATTAGATATTGCTCTTGCAGCTAACATTGCTGATCCAGCTGCAAAATGAGCTGAAATAAATCGACTGATCATGATCCACTCGAACTTCAGCAAAGACTAGCAGCTTTAAATACAGAAGAAATCAGAGAAATGTTAGGTATGTTAACAACAGAATTAGAGGATATTAAAGAGGAGCAGGAAAGAGTTGGTAAGTTAACGTTAAAATATATGGAAGTTGAGGAGCGTAGACAATTTTTAAGAAAAAAATGTAAATAGTGTAATAACAGATGGCGAATATCATTCTTTTTAAAAGAACATGACATAAATGATATTGATAGTATAAGGACAGGGGAGGAAAAATGATATAATAAACTTCTTGAAAAGCTGCAAAAGATGACGGTAAAACTGCTGAGGCTGAATTTAATAAAACTATGAAAAGTGATGATATGATAAAATTTTTGATCCGATGAGAATTATGATTATCTCTATAATTTTTATAGTGTAGCAGAAGAATTTAGAAATAGAGAAAAACCTTATGATAAGAAGTATAAATTTCATATGAAATTTAAATGAATAGATAAAAATCGTGAAAAAAACCCAAACAAGCTGCAGCAGCTGAACAAGCTGCGAAAACTGGAACTGGAGTAAAAATATTTACATCGACTATTGAAATGATTGGTAGATTAATGTTGTTAATATCATCAAAAGAAGCTCGAAATGAAGGTTCTGAAATTGACAATGAAATTATAGATATAATTGATAATTTAAGATCGAGTGGATTATTAACATCAGATGAATATCAAACTTTACATGACGATCTTATCACATAAATTTTTATAAAACAATAAACAATAAATTTTTATTAAACAATAAACAATTGTTTTATATAAAAAAAATATTTTATATAAATAAATTAATAAATGTCAACAAGATTATTGCTAGACTCATCTCAAACAACTAAAGACGGCGCAAATTGTTCCGTTAATTGTATTCCACCAATACAACATAATCCAGATTTACAATATGAAATTGGATTAATTTCTTGCACAGTATGGCACCCTATAGCAAATGTAAAAACTGATATTAATGACGATTTTACGTTTCAGGTACCTTCAATGTCGTGGAAAACATTTAAAATACCGCAAGGAGCTTAGAACGCAACTGATCTAAATAAAATAAGAAAGGAGCTTATACCAAAAAATAATGGTGACGCAGGTAATTTTGAGCTTGTTCCAAATTATAATACATTACGAGCCAGGATAACGCTAAATATAATTTATTAATCAATTTTTCAACAGCAACAAGTATTTCATCGTTTTTAGGATTGACACGCCAACAATACGGTTCTGCTACAGAACAAACAATAACATATGACGGAGATCTTCCAGTAAATATAACAGATGTAAATACAATTTTAATAAACTGTTCTATTGCATCAGGATCTTATTCTGCTCATGGAAGTCAAGGACAAACAATATACAGCTTCTCGCCGGATATTCCACCAGGTTCACTGATGCAAGTTAATCCACGACAAGTTATTTATTATCCGCTTAATGCTGAAAATCAAATAAATGAAATTAATCTGAAATTGACGGATCAATCTGGACGACAACTTGATCTTAACAACGAAATTGTCACATATTATTTACATTTGCAATCTTTTCAGCTGTGTTTTATAAACTATAAAATACCATTATTTTATAGAAACAAAATAACAGAAGATGAAGTACAGAAGAAAAATTTATAGAAGAAAGATTGTAGGTGGACTTTTTTGGAAATATTTTTATTAAAATTGTTGAAAATATACCTGGAAATTCTTATAACGTTGCTCCTATCGCGCTAGACGCCAGTAAAGCTTTTGCAACAGGAGCGGCATCCGCAGCTGGAAATGCTGTAGGACAAAAGATCGCCGACAAAATAAAAGGTACGCCGTCTGCTGCTGAGATTAAACAGGTTATTTCAGAAATTGCCCCAACAGAAGATACCAAACGTGCTTTGATAGCAACGACAAAGAAGCTTTTATCGTCAAAAGGTGAACAAATTATCTAATATCAAAAGTTACATCGCCGCAGTAAAAAATTTTTGTGTAAATAAATAAAATAAAAAAATGTCTATGAAAAATTATCTCGACTTAACAGAACAATACGATACTGATGGTGTAGTAACAGAACTTGAATATGTTGAATATCTTGATGAAAACTCAAAAGAGCCAATTAAAACTGGATTACGAACATTTAATACGAGAGACGAAGATGTATTTCTTTTACCGCATAATGCAATGTTGGAGGCTCGTGGGCGAATTATGACAGTAGCAATTCCACCTGTTGCGATTGCAGCTAACGCAGAAATTGCACTTGTTAAAACGGTTGGAGCTTGTTTAGAGGCGCACGTTATTTACTAGCTAATCAAGCTATAGAAGATATTTCAATGCATTTGCCAGTTGCAAGTACGATTTTGAATGTTGCTTCATTTAGTGATGATTACTCTAGATCGATTGCAACTAATATTATGTGGTTTAAAGACACTGGAACAGGAGGTGTTGTCTCAGCCGAATATGTTTCTAGGGGATTTCTAGCACAGTGGGGCTAATGCAGCTTCAGATTTTCCGATTGTAAGAGATTTTCTCACCACCAACGCAGCTGTTTTGGCTATAGCTCCACCTGCTAATGACACTAATGATGCCGCTGTAAGAGTTTCATTAACAGCAGCTTGTAATAATCTTGGTATAGCACCACCTGGCGGAGCTGCAGATGGCGTTGCAATGCTAAATTTAGTAATAAACACAACTGACACAAAATTAAAACTTACAATGAGGGTTATGTTCAGCGAAAAGCTTTTGCAGCTCAATCTAAACAAATTACAATGATGTTGCCGCTAAGTACAATATTTCGATTTTGTTGCGATTATAATAAGGTATTTCGCGATGTTAAATACACCTTAATAATTGACAGAGCAGAACAAAATGATTGTATTTTTCATGCAGCTGGAGTAACTGACGCTCAATTTGTTATCACCAGACTCGCGTTGTGGATGCCGCGAATAACCCCGTCATTTAACAAACAAATAGAATTAGTTGATATGCTCCAGAAATATACAAAGAAGATTCATTTTTAACAACATAAAGTATATCAAACAGCTGTTCCAAATACAACCGACTACACGTGGCGCGTTACAACAACACCATCTGAACAACTACCACGAACTTTATTTATTGTATTTCAGCTACAAGAACGACGTAACAATCAATTGCAAAATAATAATATATTTAATACTGCTGATGTCAGGAGAATATTTGTTAGATTAAATTCAAAACAATATCCAGAACGAGCTATTGAATGTAATTTTGCTGATAATGAAACAAAAAATATTTCTAGACCGTACATGTACCTTATGGATGCTATGCAAAAATATCAAGATGTTGGAGACGGATCTCAGCTGTCTGTTGAGGAATTTCGGACGCTTTATCCAATATTTTATTTTGATGTTAGTAAACAAACCGATCATGATATTGGATCAACTGCAGATATAGAAGTTACTTGGACATTAGGTGCTGCTCCACTAGCTAATTTAAATGTTTATGCACTAGTTGTAAGTGATCGTTTTATAACAATTGATA
This sequence comes from Megalonaias nervosa, assembly GCA_016617855.1. NCBI lineage: Eukaryota > Metazoa > Mollusca > Bivalvia > Unionida > Unionidae > Megalonaias > Megalonaias nervosa. Next base: position 935 of record JAECUM010014916.1, on the reverse strand, counting down.
CAATTGGCGGTAAAATGTCTGTGCAAGTTTAAAGAGCAAGTTTTTCACATTTGTGACTATTATTTTATAAAATATAAACAATAACGATGAAATATATTACAAAAGACATATTCTTAACTACAGGGCAAATTAAAAAATTATCAGCTGCAATTGCTAAACGACGAGCTGTTTCAATAAAAATTAGTCCACAATTGCAGATGTCAACTGGTGCTTTAACAAAATTAATGCTGACTAAATCACAAGTGAATAAACTTGATAAAAATAAACCTTTTATTTTAAACTTAAGTGAATCGCAAATAGTTGCAATGACGCGTCATGGTGGTTTCTCTGGACCAGCTCTCACAACATTAGCTAAAACAATGTTACCAAAACTTTTGCCCGTACTTGGAACATTGGGAATAACAGTAGCATCTGGGAATATATCTGGCGCAACTAAAAAAGCTGCAGCAGGAGACGGAATAAAAATAATTTTTGTATAAAATTTAATATAAGAAAATGCCAAAAGAAAAATTGCCAAAGAAAATTAAAGACAACATGGACAAGGTCGAGGCGAACAAGAAATCACCTTGGCGGATTTATCGGATCGATACTAGCGGGGATAGCCGGAAGTTTGTTACCAAATCTATTGGGGATAGGTCATGGACTAACATTACCGGGGACAAGACGCTAAAAGCGTCTACGATAAAATCTTCTGCGTTAAGTAATTTTGATATACTTGACAAATTAAAATCAGTAAAGAATTTTCATGGAGTTTATTCTAAAGATGAACTTGTCAACAGCAAAGCTGTTGTAACTCCGTTTCTTGATGTTAGCGCTTGTGTAATAAATATACAAGATTTTAATGATGGATCTGGTACACACTGGGTCGCGGTTTATAATGATAATTATTTTGACTTATTTGGACTTCCTCCGAGCGACTCAATAAAAAAATATAT
>JAECUM010014915.1:0-36673 GCA_016617855.1 Megalonaias nervosa | reverse complement strand
TGTTCTGGGGAACAATAAAGTCCAAGGATAACCAAATATCGGGACCAGGTTTTTCTGTGGCTCCACCACTTTGAAAGATAACTGGCTAAAATCCCTCATTGAAGCATATTCATCCATGTTATAATGCTTGTGTGCAGGGAAAAACATTGCTGTTTTATAATGTGACAAGGAACATTATATTTTTCATTTCTTCATACAAAATATTTGAAAACAGTTGAACAGATTCATTGCACTTGGAAACCATTTTATTAGTCTTAAGTGAAATGAGGCTTTATGTATGATTCATTTTTTTTTTTTACTATTTTATCATATTAAATATAGTGTTGTGTGCATTTAAAAAGTTTTATAGAAATTATAACTAACCAACTGTACACTGATTGGTTGTATCATTAGCTGAGATGAAGATTATGCTTAAAGTGGAGATGGAATTTAGTATGAATATTTTGCATTGCTCCTATTCTTAATGTCTGGAAAGTTGTACTGTCTTTAAACTGAATTGATTGAGGAAACACTATGGGCATTAGGCAGCTATTGTTCAGTATGACTGGCCACACTTATTTTCAAAACTAGGTTAATTGCCTGTCCTGGGATGGGAATTAAAAAAAAAATAGTATATAAAAAAGTTAACACATTGGGATGCTTAAAAGACAGTTTGAAGGTAAAAAAAAAAACACAGTAAGTAATACAAAATTTGGGATGAAACTCGCAACCTCTCGTATGTCAGCATGGACACACAGAAACAACTCTTGTTGTACAGTAATCAAACTGACAAAGTTAGTGACAGAGACCTGGTCTTATGCTCCTATGATTACATATATCTCTTTACCTTTAGATAATATTTCCTCATAATTTTGATTATACAGTCATGATATTTGATGAGATTATTCATTTTAAGAGTTTGTTTTACCCATCTACAAAAAAAAAGGTGGACCGTGACCTACATTTCAGGTTCATTTAATTATGTTTTTTGGTGACATTAAGCTCACTTTCTGAGTTCTAGGATACTGTTACATGTTGAAATATGAAACTTTTTTTTTATTTTTTATATTTATTAACTGTACCAATTATTAGCAAAAGCTTGTCAAAGCAACATATTTTTTAACATTCGTGCATGTTTATCTGTAAACAAAAAAGTTATGACACTGATTATTATATACATTTTCATTGATCGCTGGTAAAAATAGGTCACATTGACCTAATATGTTCCGTTAATTAAAAATATCATTGATCACATTTTTTTGTTCATTTAAACTGTTGCATGCAAGTTATAAAACTTCACTGAAGCATTCATTTTCAAGGAGCATGGCACATCATTGACAAAGTTGGTTACAATTAAATACTTTGAACATCTACTGAATTTGTAAAGCTACAATGTTTAACTCCATTTCTCTTAACCTTTTTCATTACAGGCATGAAATGCACATTGTCTATTCATTTCTATGCACACATGTATATTAAATATTTGAAAAGGTGTATACAGTGATCTGTTTTATTTCTGATTTGTCTTTGTTTAGTATTGGGGGGTGGCAGTACTGCAGTTGAGCAGAGAGTGTTCGTTTGGTATTATTTTCTGTTAAAGTATTTATGTGTAGAAGTTATTGCATTATGAATGACAAAAATAAACGAATTTAATGAAATAGTTATCAGTAGAAATTGTATATTACAAAGCGAAATTTCTGGGTTTTGCCTTATTAAGCTGTGTATAAAGTGTTTGCAAACCCAGAACAGTCTTTAAATTGTGGTCATTATGTTCAAATTTATCCTACTTAGCATAGTGATTGAAATTGCAGGAATTGTAAATGTTGTAGTTCCTTGCAGTATTTGTAATTGTAAGAATCCTGTTACCACCTTAGCGCTTCTTTGTAGGCATTGTATTTTTATATGAATCTGAATGCGAGTTACTTTTCTAGGTTTTTATAACAAATATGTTGGGGCGGGGCATTTGTAAGATATGTTAGCCCAAAGCCTAGCACAAATGATGAAGGGAAATGTTATCAGAGTTTGTTAGTTTTGTTTTTAAAATTCTCAATGCATTGAACAATTCATCCAAGATTTCTCTTGCCTACCAAATATCATCACTTGCCCAGGCTAGTTAGACTTGGAATTGTCATCCATACAATGTATTTTCTCTCTGATCAATGCATTGTTAATCCAACACTTCCTGAACAGAAAGTCCTATTAATTTGGGGTTTTCACCAGAAGATTTTTATGAAGTATATATATAGTCAGTCTTAAATGAAAGGTGTGCCAATCTGACAGTTAATATGGCTGCCTTGAAAATCTTATTGTTCCTACTTATGGGTGGATGGTCGTATTAGCATATTGTTTTTTTTTATCAAATAACTATTTATTTTGTTTGTGGTGCTGATGTGACATGAGATGTGACTGTTATGGCAGCGAAAATAGAAATCTTGTTACTGTTATCTCATAAATGGAAAACCATGTTGACATGTGGTTTGCACCAGATGACTTATTATCAAGCATATATGAAACTAAATGACAATGGTTCCAATCTTCCAATCAGCATGGCTACCGTTGTAGCCACCGTGATTCTTATCTGCATTCATCTGAATGGATAGTTATATAGACATTTGGTTTCACCAAAAGGCTTTTAATGGTCATGAATGAAAACTTTGTAGAGGTGCCATCCATAATGGCCACTATGGCAGCCATCATAAAATCGTGTTATTGCTTCCTCATCTAAACAGAAAGTCATAGCGGCATTGTTGTCTGGTTGTTCCAGAATCTGACATACAATATGGCCACCATGGTGACCATCTTACAAATCTTTTAATCACTACTACTTCTGAATGGATGATCATATCAGCATGGGTTTTCTCCAAAAAACTTCATAAGATGTCTCATCGGTGCTACAGCTCTCTGTATCGTCATTTAAATTATAATATAGTTTTTATGTAAGCCATTTGAGCCTATGACAGTTATATTTTAAAGTCTTTAATTCAGTGACTAGTTAGCACTGTAGTAAAGTACTTGGAAGATTACGTGAATTTCTTCAAGGATTTGAATATATAACTAATTCTCTCAGATTATGCGAAACCTTCAAGGACTTATGTGATATTCTACGTGCACAGGATTACATTGAAGTAAAAACATTTGGATTAATAACTACTAAATTCATGGTAACAAATAAGCACTTTAGAACTTTCATTCAGAATACTTTGGAATAGTTTCTGGATTAGTGAGACGTTGGTAGGATAATTAGGTTTACATACTTGGAATTTGTACATTTTAAGTTATTTTTAATTCTATCACAGTGTTTGATTTTATATTTTATTTAAGTAAATTTATATTTTGGAAGACTTGAATGCTTGTTTGGTTTTACCTGGTCTTGTTACTTAACTTTAAGCCCTATGATGTAACGTTGGTCTTAAATGATGCCAATCTGCACAGACAGTATGATTGCTGCAATGGCCATCTTGAAAAACATTGTATCACTACTCTTCCTAAATAAATGGTCATATCAACATAGGGTTTTCACCAGAAGACTTAACATAAAAAATGGCCCCAATCTTGCATCCATTATGGTTGCCATCGTGGCCATTTTGAAAATTGTCTTTTTTCTCCAGAATATCAGAGATAGTTTCCACACCCATCAGTTAACAAAAATAAACAGCCTTTGGTTCGTGGAAATTCATTTCGGCCAGCAGAGTATCATTGCTTGAAGGATCTCTTGTTTTACTTAACTTGGCTGTAAAACCAAGTGAGCTTTTGCTATTAACACCTTTTGTTTTTGTTTCTGGTATTGCCCTTCGTCCATCGTGCATCATCTTGTGTCCATCAGCAACTGCTATATTAATCTGACATGCTAATTTCAGCCAAACGTCTCAACCTTGTAAATATGTTCAGGTTTAAAACATTGCATGTTTGTTTTACGGTTTTGAGTTAGAGAAGTTTATTCTTATTATTAAATATGGTGAATTTTGAAAAAAGAAAAGATATTTTTTATTTATTGAAAACAAATTGTATTGACATGCTCTTTCACATTTCTTTCTTTCAATCTTGGTCATGTTTTCTTTCTCATCAACATCTCCAATCGGAAGGTTATATTCCTTCACATCTGTGCTTTTCCTATGCAAAGCGGTGCTTTCATTAGTCTTACCACCAGTCACGGACTCATGAACCGAACAAGATAAGTAGATCAACTGAGCCCAGCTGCACATGCAAAGGGTCTGACAAGGTCTTATTCAGACGAAGATAGACAAGAAGACTCCCATGACTTTACTTGTATAAACAATTTTCATTATGACCATGATCTGCATCAGTGCATGTGTGGTAAAGAAAGTGACCCCTACTGGATTACGCACATAGCTGAAGTTTTCAATCAGGCATATATTATTGATTGTGGCTATACTACAAATTCTTGTGAAACTGCAGAAATGTGAATATTGACCACCACTATATTAATTTTATTTTCTGTGGCAGAGTTAGTCTGAAATTATTTTATATCAACTGTAGCAGAGGATATTTGTATTTTAAACAATTATCACACACTATATATATGACAGAAAGTCACAAATTGATATGTATAGTATTGTAAAAGAATGTATTAACATATCAAACTGTGGCTTTATTTTACCAGATCTGTGAATTGTGCACAATGTTACAGAAAAAAAAAATTAATTGCTGTTTCGCTTTAATATATCATAAAGATTAGTCACAGACTTGTTAAAGACATAGCCTAGTCATATTGATAACTTATTCAACTTAGAATTGTCTTGGAGTAACAATGATGTACTGTTAAATATGACTTGGGAGAAAAGAATCCCGGAAAGTCTTTCTTTGATATTGTACAGGAAGAAACTGAAGTAGCTGACATTTAGACCACCCAAAATGAATAAATACTGCAATGATGATGATAATGATGACATTGAAAACATCAGGTGAATATAGTAGCCTCAGAGTGAAAATCATCAAGAATGAATTAATTAGAGATATGTCTTTAGCATTAATATATTGAATTACGAACAACACCTTTACATGAATGAGACTTTTTCGACAATGAAGAATCTAAGCAAATGATGCAGTGTTAACAAGTTGTGTGGAAAGAGATTCACATGCAAAGAGAAAAGCTATAGTGTCAATATACAAGCAGTGCTTGACATTTAAGAACATCAGATGTAATTGTACAAGCGGTGGTCATCTACTTATTGGTATAATACATTGTGATCATAATAATCAGCATGCAGTGATTTAATCAGATACTGAATTAAAGAAAATTATGTTAAGACACAAAATTATATTTGACATTTATCTTCGGTTGATGCAGACTTGTGTCAAAATGTTTTTGAAATGCACTATCCCAGGTTTGCAAATTACTTTTACAGCGGTGTATTTGACAGCAAATGGCCATACAATCAAATACTGTCCACTGCGAGTGTTTTTAAGGCTATATGTATATGCTGAGAAGCACATACGCCTGATATACGTACACCATCATTCAAAAAAGATCAGGGGCCCCGGGTGACCGACTGGTCTAAAGGGCTTACCTTTACTGATCACTGCCATCTCACCTTTGCAATGGGTTCGAGTCACAGGCTCGGCCAATGTGGGCATGTGAGAAAGCTTGCTAGTAGATTCCCATGGATTGGCTGTTCTTATCGGGGTTTTCCCAGGTACTTCATCTGGTCACTATCTGTATCCTATAATGTGCTAAAAATTAGCGTTAAACCCAAAACAACAATTGCAAACATAAATGATGATTTTTGTGAAAATACAGATGATTATTTCTGTTAGAATACAGTTTGTAAACATATAAAGTTCAGCGGCATTGGTATGTAATGACTGTAGAGGTGTTGGTCTTGGAAACTGTTAACTATTAAGCAGAACTTGACATTACGTGTACTGTAAATTACATTTGCTCGCATGACATGTTGGTATAGGTGTCTGCCGAGTTAAATCACATTACCAGGGTTGCTGACCTTTCGGATCTGTTCATGAGTATTATTGTGCACTCCGACAAAGATTCGCAAAGATATATGTCAATAAAAATACCCGGTAATGTTAACACTGTTGAAGAAACACATATGTTGATGAACTAATAGCCAGGGTTGAAGAGATTGTAGTTTATGATCCTGATAGAGTCAAGAAACTAAAACAAAATTATTGACGGAATTTGCGATTAGAGAAAGATTTTCCCTTATATGCCAGCTAAGGCAGCTTGCACATGAGTGTGGGATACGAATACCAGACCGTATGTGAGAAACCGAATGACTTCCGTTATTAGGAGCACAACTGGTTATGCAACAATCTACCCCGAGATCAGCCATAAATGGTTGCCAAAGATCAACCAAATACATTGACAATGTTGCAAGTAAAACAAGTCGCTTTTAAGCATTATACAAATACCAAGTAGCATAAGAAAAACTGGCATTTTCAATATCAGTTATTATAGGCAATCCGCGTCGGATTGAGAAACTGCAGCACAATCAAATATCCAAATTCCTTCAAGATCTCCAATAGCTGAAACTGCATGCGTGGATGTAGATGAACAAAACCATTGTCGTATTGCAGCTGAAGCTGCATCATATGTTCGTGAACAAGACCGACATCGTTATATTGCACATACCATTGTTACTGAGGCTGCCTCAAAAGCACAACAATTACAAGAACCCGACTGAGTACATGTACAAGTTTCACAAGCGTCATGGTGACTTAAAAACTGTTAGGCAATTATTCAGATTGAATTCGTGCCAGGTAAAGACCTGGTGGAACTTTTTTCAAAGATGTGTCTAAAAATCATATTGATGTAACATCAGAAAGGCTTTTGTCCATGTGCACTTGAATGAGACACTTAACCATGATAAGAATGGATTATTAATAACAACCTTATAGCATCATGGTGATCCACTTATAAGCTTAAACCATAAAGAAACCAGGGCTGTTAATGACAAAATCTAAAAAAGCTCTAACATGATTCTTGAGACATTGGAAAAATGGACCCACACATTGTCTGAATGGACTTTTTTTTGTTTGTTTGTTTTAAATATTGCGAATGCCGCCACGTGTTTCAAACTCGTGACCTCTTGTCTGGCAGCCGGAACATATAGAAAGACAAATATGGTTGTTTATGTATAAGATTTGCCAGGGTTTCTAACACTCCGTGTTTTTGTTGTTTTTTTCTTTGAAGTGGGATAAGATGCTCTACCACATCCGATCATGATATCTACAATGCAATTGATTCGATTTATCGGTTGTGTATAGTAGGCTATCTATCTGAAACGTACCATACTGAGTTGTAATCTGTGCAGTTAGTTTCTTTCTCTCTTTATTTGTTTTGCAGTTCAATATCGAATGGTTTTTTGTTTTTTTTTTGTTTTTTTTTTGTTTTTTTTTTTTTTTTTTTTTTTTTTTGCGTATAAACTTTGTTTTACATACAGTGGCATACTGGTACTTTTATTTTTTTTCTAAATATCTTCTAAATGCTACATCTCCAGTTAGCCACACATCATGTGGGTACATATATATCATGCTTTGCATTGGATGTTGACTTAATATTTGCCCAGGTTTTCATTAGGATTTCTAAATTCCACTTTATAATCTCTTTTCCTGCTAAAATCTTGGATTAAATGTTTGTATATATTGAAATATTTTTCCTCAGTCCATATTTTCTTGATCTGCATATATTTAAGAATTATATTTTTGATATATCTCATTTTTCTTCGTGGTTCTATTAATTTAGTTATATTATTGTTTTTGTATACCCCAGGTATTTGTTTCAACGTATACACAAAACAATATATATTTTTTCCACACAGACTCCCTTTCATTCATAATTTGAAATGCTATTTCAGATATTTTCTAATCTATAATGTCTCAGATGTGGAATATTTAGTCATCCCTCCATCATTATTTTATGAGTATTCGCTGCGGAGGTAATGTAATGTCCCTCCCCATATGAACAGGATTATTTCTTTGTCAAAGGCATCTATCATACTGTCCTTTAAATCTACCTAGTTAAACATATACCATATTTTAATATACATATGTCTGATTGACCTGCATTCGATCTATTATATTCAAATTTGCATGTGCTTACATTTGTAAGTCAGTTCGTAGTCTTTCTAAAATGTGTTGAATTTTTTATACTCTTAGATCCCCCCCCAGTCACTCTTAAATCTTTCACACGTGTCGTTACAAGTTCTGGTTTGAGTCCAGGATGGTTCCCCCGCCAGTTACCTATTAACAGACTTTCACTTTTTTGCATGATTGATTTTAGATCCTATTGCTTTCCCCAAGTCCATAAATTCCTTTTCTAAATGTTTGAAGGGGTAGGCATCGGAAGTAAAATTGGTATGGTCATGAACATGCTGTAACATAACATTTTTAGTTCCATTTCATTTATATTTTTATTGTCATGTATTTTTATTCGGAGGGCTTCTATTGCTATTACATATAACATCATTGATAAGGTACAATCCTGTCTCGCTGAACGTACTATATTAAATTTCATGGTGCGTATATAATAAACTATATATATGTAACTATACTCTATTCTGTCAAAGGCGTTTTCTTGATTTATAAGATCAAGGCCCTCTCCTCTCCTTTAGTTTCCAAACATTCAATCGCTGTTTTTAAGGTTAGAATTTTGTTTTGAATATGATGCTAATTATATTAATGCAGGACATGATGCAAGTATTGCTAATATATATGCACATTCAGTAATATTTAATGGAAGAAATATGTTGTTGATAACATTCCTGTCCACATTCAAGCTATTAGTACTGTTTTGTTTTATTAACATACCAGTCATAATTAGAATATATGTTTTTTATCAACTGTGTGACAATTTGGAGGAATGTAATTTGAAACGTTTCACATACCTTTTTCATGTGAATATCCTGTGTTCCCTTCATTGTGAGCAACATTCCAGTTACAGACATTGCAGCTAGACTGCCGAAGCAAATCGTCTTTTTTGGACGCGTCCAACGTGAATGAAACATCATATTTTAGTTGGAATGTTATGGAATGCTTTCCACCCAGCTGCACGCTTCACTATCTTGTAAATGACGACCACAATACAAACTATTCTTGTGACACCAAGATGAAAGATGTTCCTTAAAATGACGATGCACCTTATAAATAAACAAATTCAAGAAACGAAGGCATCTTTAGATAAAAAAAAAACAGGACATGACTGAGGAGACTAAGATAAATTACTAGTATTTAGACAGTTGTCAAATTCTATAGCAGTGCATGTAATATGCACAAACATAGACGTTTGTATATGAATATATAACATTATCACTCAGTGTGCAAGGGCACGCTTCCTAAACAGATCCAAAACTGAAATAGTGTTCTGATATGAACCAGTCGCGTCTATTAATATTCAGGCTAAGTCTATCACTAAAGCATCGCGGCTCTCCATTTGCCAACGTTACAAGCATAATACATTCCCGTTTGTATTAAAAAAATGATAAGCATAGACCACGGAAATGTTTTAAACAGCTTCGATAAAATGTGGAAACAAAATTACATTGATAACTGTTTATTGAAATTGTGAGTTGTGCCCGCAAGTCATGGAAATACGAAACAATGACAATATGCCAAACATTCTTTATTTAGGCTGAATCAACTGTAATCGAATAGTGTTTGACTTTCTGAAAGTTAGAAATTGAAGATTCAAGGAGTAATTAACCAACCTTCACCACAATCCCCTAAGTCCACCACATAACAACAATTTCTCATACGTTTATTTCACAATAGTACCCACCAGGTATCAACCTAATAAACACTATTGATAAAGAAAGTACTATTTCGATGTCATGGAATAGTTATTAGATAAATACTAAATTTCATTTCCCGATGTCGATCTGTCACAAAAAGGACAACAGACTTCCCTTTGTCGACGACATACATTTTTTTTTTTTTTTTTATGTTCAATATCCAAATTCGCGGGTTTCATTATTTCGTCCGACTTATGGTCAATACATGTGCTTATGGAAGTAGATTTCAAAATTGGTGGCTACAGTTTGACTTCATATATTCCACAGTTTAAAGCAAATTGCAACTCCTAGATAGTTTGGCAGACTTTTTTTTATGGGAAAACGTATTTAAATGCAATGTTAATAGCATTACCGCTTATATTTGAGCTCACCTGACCATGCGACTATGTGAATATATGTAACGGTCCAGTGTGTGTTATTTATCGCTCAATGGACCATGGACATTATGTACAAATGCTATCAAATAACTATAAATAAACACAGTTCTCGGAGTCTTTTTCTTATAAAAAGCAATACGACTGAATTATATGCTTCTACGTTTGATGAAATCTTTATAAAAAAAACATTTCACTCTCGTGACAATAGGCAGAAGACTTAAATGTATTTCACGCACAACTGGCTGGAACATTAATACGTACAATTTGACCCTTGATTTGACTGGCTAAATTTTGGATTACTAAAAGTGTAAATAAAACCCTTTTATCAAAGACTTTACTACTGTTTCAGTTTTAACATTTCTGCTTGGTTGCTTACTTGGTCTTAGATAATGCATCGACACAGTCTAGCAATATCCTTATAAATATTTCGTTGCATACAGGAATATGGTGCAGATCAGCCTAAGGTATCATCTAACTGGGAGCCCCTACCGTTTGACAAGTGTAAAAAGATCTACAGCAATTGGAAAAATTACTTTTAATTGGCAGCATATAAAGAAGATTCACGATCTTGTGGTGAATGTTACTGACACTGTTACGTATATGTAATTAAATTGCTTGTGTGTTAGTTTTACAATTATTTTGTATTTCGTTTTTGTTTCATTGCAGTTTATTGTAATGATTATTTCAACGGGATTCGATATTTTTGCAAGTAAATTCTGTTTGTATAAAACGCAAAAGGTGTTACATTAGCATTATGTTTAGTTTACCCTTTTGAGCGGTTTTGTAAACATCGAATGATAACGATTGGTTATTTCCAAGGTCATTTCGGCCCACGTATTAAATGGATTGTAAACAGCCTTTCTATGTTATATATTTTCAGAGTGAGAATTTGATACTTAGATATGGCTATTCTTGCATAAGTGACAAATGGCATTTTATTTTATTGCGATGTTCAAATTAGTAAATCGCGCAGAGTATCTCGTAGAGTACCATGTGACCTAAAATCGAGACTTAAAGAAGCCAATTGGTATTAAATTTATTCAGTTGAATTTTAAACCTTCTCGGTTCGAGAGGTTTCAATTTTTGCAGCTAGCTTTTTTTTTGATCTTCATTGTTTCTGGATTTTAATAATTTATTCTTTAGAAAACAAAACTAGTGTACTGTTTTATAAAAATTCTGGAAGAAAGGAATTCAGTGGAAATTTATTCTGGCGTTATACGGAAACATAAACTGTGATTCAATCGAGGATTTGTTACCACCAGTACAATGGTCTATTCTGACGTCATCGTCTCCATATTGGAGTTTCATCGAGATTCGAACCTGGATTTTGTTAGAACTGTTTAGTGATTTGACCTGTATTTTTCAATCTTAGGATAACATTTTGGATTATATTCACAAACTGTAAGTCCTATTTCCAATTTTTACAATGTTTTCTAGGGAAATAAATTATTTTGTTAAGATATAGAAAGCTTGTTGGCGTCACTCTTTTCTCTTGTTATTATTGTACGAGCCTACACGTAACATGAGACATTGGGGCCTCGTCCTTGGGATATTTGAATTTTGGATTCAATATTTCAGAAAATTGTTTTTTGAAATTTAAATTCCCCTAGTCTTTAAATGCCAAGTATAATTTTGCATTCTGTTTGAAATATTTAGTGAAAATAACAGGCTTTCATTCACAATATCATCAAAAGTAGAGAATTCTTTTTTTTTTTTTTAATTTTACCCAGGAGTGTATGGTTATTTTGAAAATGGAAGTGCAGCTAAAAATGTAGGAATTAGAGACAAGACAGGTTCAGTTTCATATTGAAAAGGAACAAAAGGAAAAGGAAATGGAAGTAATGATGTCACAATTTAAAGAAAGAATGGAAGAAATGCAAAGGCAATTTGAAGACAGAAAGAAAGAAATACAAATACAATTTGAGAAAGAAAAATTAGATATGCAAACGCAAAGAGAAATTCGGTTAAACGAATTACAGCTGGCAAAAGGAAAACACTCCCCTACTTTTGATGTTATAAGAAATATCAAGCTAGTGCACATTTTTTTTCTGGAAGAAGAAGTAGATATATAATTTCCTTTTTTTGAAAAAGTTGCTGAAAATTTAAAGTGGCCAAGGGAGCATTGGACTCAACTATTGCAATGTGTACTTTTTGGCAAATCTCAAAATATATATGCATTCCTGTCAGTACAACAAAATTCTGACTATGATTTGGGTAAGGAGTGCATCTTAAAGGGTTACGCGTTAGTCCCTGAGACTTATCGGCAGAAATTCAGAAACTATAAAAAAGAAGCAAGACAAACTTATGTTGAATTTGCTGGAGAAAAAGAGCAGTTATTAAAGAGATGGTAATTAGCCAAGAAAGCTGAACATGTTTAAGAAAGTCTTGAACAACTTGTGTTACTTGAAGAGGTCAACAATTGTGTTCCAAATGACATTAAGAAACGCCTTGAAGAGGATAAAATTGAAACCTTGGAAAATGCTGCTCTTGCTGCGGAAGAGTATTCCTTAACTCATACAGTTCATGTTGCAAGCAAATCTTTCACTCACCAATCTACTGGTAGAAAGGTATTTCAGTCCAATACGACTTCTCCTAAAACTCAATCTGGCACAACTTCTAAACATCAAGCTTCTGATAAACTTGATTCAAAATTCTTGTCTATTCCTACGTGTACCTATTGCAAGAAAAAAGGACACGTCACTTACGATTGCTTCAAATTGAAATATAGGCATCATAATCAAGATAGACCTATCCCAAATGCTCTTATTTCTAAGAGGTCAAGGTCACGGTCATGTATTTAAAGCAATACATGTGTTGGGTCTAATAAACCCCAGTCTGATTTTATTATGGAAAATGATGAACCATTCATGTCGAAGGGTTCTATATCACTCTTGGGTGATTTGGCCAAACATGTCCCTATTAAAAGTTTAAGGGATACAGGAGCTCCTTATGGTCTTTTATTATCAGGTACTTTGCCTTTTTCTGAGAGGTCCTGCTCTAATGACAGTGTTCTTATTCAGAGAGTAGAGTGCAGGTTTATTAATGTTCCTCTCAGTTCAGTAAATTTCTCATCAGACTTAGTTTCAGGACCTGTGAAAATCGGTATAGAGTCTACCTTACCCGTTGAGGGCATTCATTTGCTGCTAGGCAACGACATAGCTGGAGACAAGGTTGTGGTTAATTCATTTGTAACTGACAAGCCTTCTTTCGATCAGAAAGTTGATCCTATTGGAAAAGAATACCCTGAGTTACCCTTAGCTTGTTACCATTGCTATGTCAAAGAAAGTTCTTGAGAATGATTTTGATAAGGAAAATATTCCTTTAACTGACACATGTATTGGTCAGGCTTTTGATGAGGTCACTTTCACTTCTAATTTGGATCAATGAAAAAGAATTGATCACAGTGGTCCTCCTTTAAATACTCATTCTATTTTATCTAATCAGGGTGACAAACGACAATCACTTGTCGTTGAACAGGAAAAAGATCATGAGATCTCCTGTTTGTTTCAGAGGGCCATTATTGAAACTGAAGCCACTGAAGTACATGTCTCTTATTTCATTAAAAATGGAATTCTTATGAAAAAAATGGAGTCCTCCCAAGGTACATGCTAATGACGAGTGGTCAATGAACTATCAGATTGTAGTTACAAAATCTTACAGACAGGATATATTTAGTTTGGCCATGAAACTCCTGTGGCTGGTCATTTAGAGATAAATACAACTTATCACAAGATCTTGACTCAATTTTGTTGGCCAAAAATCAAGAGTGATGTTTGTAAATTTTGTAGATCTTGTCATACTTGTCAAATGGTAGGAAAACCTAATCAGAATATACCTAAGGCTCATCTACAACCAATACAAGCATTTGACGAACCATTTGGCAGTATTATGGTAGATTGTGTTGGTCCCTTACATAAGACCAAGTCCGGCAACCAATATTTGTTGACCATTATGTGCACGTCAACAAGATTCCCAGAGGGGATTCCTTTGAGGAATATTAAAGCGAAAGCTATTGTAAAAGCTTTGATAACGTTTTTTTACTAACTTTGGCCTTCCCAAATCTGTCCAATCAGATCAAGGTTCAAATTTCATGTCTGGAATGTTCCAACAAGCGATGCACGAGTTAGGCATTAAACAATGTAAATCTCCTGCCTACCACCCTGAGAGCAAAGTTGCTTTAGAAAGATTTCATAAGACATTAAAGAATATGATTCGATCATATTGCTTTGATACGAGCAAACATTGTGATGAAGGCATTCATTTACTTTTGCTTGCTGTTAGGGAGTCCGTTCATGAATCTTTAGGATTCAGTCCTTTGAACCAGTTTTCGGACATACTGTGCGTGGACCTTTGAAGTTGTTGAAAGAGAAACTTCTTTCTCATAAAGTTACTGATCTCAATCTTCTTGATTAAGTTTCTGATTTTAAGCACAGGTTGTCACAGGCTTGTGAAGTCGCAAGAGCAAATGTGCATTCTACTCAGTCCAGAACCAAATCAAGATATGATAAAAACTCAAGAGATAGGAGTTTTCAACCTGGTAATAAGTTCTAGATCTCTTGCCCATTCCACAAAATCCCCTTCAGGCAATTATTATGGTCCATACACGGTTGACAAGAAAGTAAATGATCCAAATTACATCATAAATACTCCTGGTAGACGAGAACAAACACAACTTTGCCACATTAACATGTCAAAGGAGTATATAGAGATAGCCTAGTAAATTATGCAATTAATTTAGTTCTACCTGTCCCACCAACTGAGGATTTAAGTGAAGAAATTCAATCGGACACTGTTGATCTTGGAGCAACAAATCTTCGGAATTAGGAAATTATGAAACATCTTGACCAGAAACGTTTACATTGACAACAACAAGAAAGGAATGAACTTAAACAATTATTTTTCGAATATGAGCAGTTGTTTCCAGATATTCCTGCGAGGAGAAACACAATTTTCCATGAAGTTAAAATTGTAGATTAAAAAATTGTGAAACAACATCCATACAGGATGAAACCTCTGAAACAGGAATACTTTAAAAAGGAAATTCAGTATTTGCTGGAGAACGATTTCATAGAACCCAGTAAAAGTGATCGGAAACCGGATAAAACCTTCCGTATGTGCACTAATTATAGGAAGGTGAACAGTGTGACAAAAACAGATTCATTTCCATTACCAAGAATCGATGATTGTATTGATAAAATTGGAAATGCCAAGTACGTCACCAAATTTGACCTTCTGAAAGTATTTTGGCAAATTCCTCCAACGGAAAGAGCAAAGGAAATTTTGGCATTTGTGACTCCAGATGGACTCTATCAATATAATGTAATGAAGGGTTCCCCAAGTACGTTTCAATGCTTGATGAATATGATTACCTCTGGTCTAGATAACTGTGATGCTTAGATCTATGATGTCATCATCTACAGCGACATCTAGCCACGATTCGGAAATTCTTTGAAAGACTCACTGATTCAAATTTGACAATCAAATTAACTTATAGTTAGTTATGCCGTGCGTGTTACTTTTTGAGGACATATTGTGGGACATGGTCAAGTTAAACCTATCGATGCTAAGGTTAAGGCTATCTCTGATTTCCCTGTGCCTGTCAGTAAGATGGAACTGATGCGATTTTTGGGTATGGCCGGATTCTGACGAAAGCTTTGTTCCAATTTTTCTAGTATTGCTGAACCTTTGAAAAAATTGTTAAGTAAGAAAAACAAGTTTCTTTGGACTGAAAAATATCAGAAGGCTTTTGATAGATTAAAGCCATGCTCAAAAGTGCGCTGGTTCTCACAAGTCCACATTTCAACCATTCTTTTAAATTATCTGTGGATGCAAATGATATTGAGGTTGGAGCAGTACTGATTCAAGAAGATATAAATGGTGTTGATCACCCAGTGTGCTATTTCGCTAAGAAATTAAGTAAGCACCAAAGAAATTACTCAACAATCGAGAAGGAATGTTTAGCTTTAATATTGCCATTACAGCATTTTGAAGTTTACATTAGTTCAGCTCCTTCTCTGGTTGCTGCGTTTAGTGATCACAACCCCATTACTTTCATCGACAAGATGAAAAATAAAAATCAAAGAATATTAAGGTGGAGTTTCTTTTTGCAAGAGTATAATCTCATCATCAGGCACAATAAAGGAAAAGACAATTTTATTGCAGATGCACTTTCCCGTGTTTAGAAATATTATTTCATGTACACATTATATAATTCATAAGAATTTTCTTATGTAATTTTGTTTACCTCATGTATAATTTACATACGATAAAACGAAAGCTTTAATTATATAAATCTTTCGTTTTCTTTACGGGGGAAGTTTTACCTATACATAATTAAATTGCTTGTGTGTTAGTTTAAAAATCATTTTTTATCTTATTTTTGTTTCATTGCATTTTATTATAATGATTATTTCCACCGGATTCGATATTTTTTCAGGTAAATTCTGTTTGTTTAGAACGTAAAAGTTGTTACATTAGCATTATTTTTGTTAACCCTTTTGCGCGGTTTTGTAAACATCGAGTGATAACGATTGGTTTTTCCAAGGTCATTTCGGCAAACGTATTAAATGGATTGTAAACAGCCTTTCTATTTTATATATTTTCAGAGTGAGAATTTGGTACTTAGATAAGGCTATTCTTGCATACGTGACACATGACATTTTGTTTTATTGCGATGTTCAATTAGTAAATCGCACAGAGTATCTCGTAGAGTACAATATGACCTAAAATCGAGGCTTAAAGCAGCCAAATGGTATCAAATTTATTCAGTTGTATTTTAAACCTTGTGGGCTAGAGAGGTTTCAAATGTTGAAGCCAGATTGTTTTTGATGTTCATTTGGTTTTGGAATGTAATAATTTATTCTCTAGAAAACCAAACAAGTATACTTATTTATAAATGGTCTGGGAGAGAGCAATTCAGTGGAAATTTATTCTGGAGTTATACGGAAACATAAACTGTGATTCAATCGAGGAATTGTTACCACCAGTACAATGATCTATTCTGACGTAATCGTCTCCATATTGGATTTTCTTCGAGATTCGTACCTGGATTTTGTTAGAACTGTTTAGTGATTAGACTTGTATTTTTCAACATTAGGATTAATTTTTGGATTATATTCGCAAACCGTAAGCCCTATTTCCTATTTTTACATTGTTTTCTAGGGAAATAAATTATTTTGTTAAGATATACAAATATTGTTGGCTTCACTCTTTTCTCTTGTTATTAGTTTACGAGCCTACACGTAACAACACATAAATGACTAGTCAATGGAGTTTCATGTGCTAGACTTTGAAGTTCCTTCGATATGACCTAGGAAAAATAATTTATAGATCCCTGACCACTTGTCACCAGAGCACCCTCATGTGACCTCCCTTGACGAGTAACAACCAAAGGTTTCGCAAAATAACAAACAATTACTTGTATTGATTCCGTTTCTCTGATAGCCCGCTGAAACAAATACGCTATCCTAGGATATTGTTCCTGTTCGACAATGAGTGATTGTCTTTTGTGACCCCGATTCGGAGAAATAAAGTATTGCTGTCATCAATACAACTTGATTGATCAACAGAATGAATAAATTTGACCACAACAAAAGACTGACCAATAAATGTGTTTATTAAAGAAATATTTTCCTGATCAATATCTTTCTCAAGGCTTGACACAAGTGGATTTTCCACAGCATTAAGGTCAGCTAGGTGACTGATTTGTAATAAATTAATTATCTCAATTGATAAAGAAGTCACTGCTAAGACACGCACGCGTTCTGGAACTAAATCTGTTGACAAATTGGCACAGTGGAGAGGAACACTAAGAGGGGACATTTGACTCCCTGATTATGAAAACTTTTCACTAGAAGACTTCTCAGATAAAGGCAAAATACCAGACAACAAACGATTTTAAGAAACTGTTGTATCTCTTCATATCTGAATAACGAGAGACAGCAGAATTAACAATAAGTGATATGGAACTTCGACACGATTCGTTCACATAGCTCCCTGAAAAAAATCTTACTGAGTGTTGTTTAACATAACAAATGTATTGCTTTCAATACATGTCCGTGGCTTTAGTCTTTGCAAGACAAACATTTGGAACATCACTGTCATTATTTTGTTACTTATTTTTCAATTTGTAGTAATAAGAAGTACCGTGCCTTTTCTTCTTGGCTACATAAGCTACTTTCCACGCGAATCTGTTTATAGAACTTAGTATAAAGTAATTCTAGGCTCAGTGTATACAGAAATTAAAATCTGGGCATGAAAAATATGGTAACGTTCTGACCAATGGAAGGTTTCTTTACATTTACCAAGTAATCCAATTACAATTATTGATGCTGTGTGTGTTATTTAATTCCAAGTTTGTTATATATAATCTGTAATATGTGCTTCTAGTGTGATTTCAAGACATGATGTTTGACTCTTTTGTTTTGGTTGTAGAAATGATTTTGAAGCTACACAACAATTAAAAATGATGGTTCAATCTCAGAAGTGAGCATTTTGCGTTTTGTTCTTGATTCATGTGCTTAATAGTTTTGTGTGGCTTTGTGGCCTTCGAAAATGAATCGGTAAACAGTGAACGCGCTTGGGATGGTTTTATATCTGTTCTGCAAAGTATTTCATTTTTCATTCATATATTTCATTTCCATCTCACGATCTGTTTCGATCCAACGCTTTGTTATAGACTGTTCTTTAGCATGTGATTTGTACCTTATGTATACATTCATTTATGTATTAATTGATTTATTTATTTGAATCGAATTTATAGCACTCTCAATTTTGCAGTTTCATGACCCCAAAGTCTTTCTAGCGTTTACGCTGCTGCACTTGTAAATACTCCAAAAATATTGAAGTGCACAATTCGATTTATATGATTCGTTCCAATGTTTGTTTTCCTAGATATGAATCAACATTTTGTCATGCAAGTCCTTAAAAACATTAGCAGACGTTCTATACAGTCAGTCATATATAGCATTATACATACCAAGTATTGGAACAGTGAGTGAGAGACGGGGAGAAAGAGAGATAGAGAGTTTCTACATTGTCCTGACGCTATCATTGCAGCGATACATTGACAATGTAATGCAGATTGTAGCTTGAGAAATTATTTTTATATTCTCTTAAACATTTGCCGACTTTAAACCATTTTTGTTTTTCAAACCGGAAAAATAGACGTTTGCTTAAAAGTAAGTAGTATTTATTTATATCAAACAAGAAGTCCATACGAGGGTTGGCATTGCAATGTTCAAGAGATCTCGGAAAAAAATATATATTCCCCTATGGAACAAATGTACCGAGAAGCACATGGTTGAGGGAGAAGGTTTAGTTCCACCTTTCCTAATGTGGCACTCGTCACGAAGCCTCTTGTGTTCCAAGCAATGTACGCTTTAAAAATACTGCACTGCTTCAAGAAAAAGAATTCGTCCAAAGTGAAAGTGAAGAAATGTTTTGATCCCTTGCTCTCATTTCTTAAAGGATTCGGCTATATAAAAATGTTATTAATTATGACATACACCATCAGCTGCCCTCATTTCCTGTGTTTGCAACGGTAAGTGTTGAGATACAAACTATGCATTTATTTATAAGGAAGAATGCTAGTGATCACACCAGTTGAACATTTTACATCCCCTTTCAAATGACTTTTATAAGTAAGAGTTATTTAGAAAAACCGTCTATTACATTGTAATTACGTAGGTTTGTATCACTTATCTATATAATCTATATCCCTTTTCACATTCCATGTTTGTAGCGTTGGATAGAAAATAACCTGTTATACACATATGGGCTTAACCGGTAGTATGGGTATGTGTTTGCTTGTTTATTAGTTGGTGTGAGTGGGCTTCTGTCATCACCAATAGATCATCTCTTTTGTTCCTAAGGGTGGTTGTTGGATCGAAATCAGGTATATTAGTGACCATCGCATAAGTCAGTTTTTCCTCGTCAAATTTGGTTGATGTATATATGTTGTATATTCAATGGGAATGATGAGTGACCATTAGGTGTTAATCCATATAATGCTACCGAATGATTTATTTATAAATTAGACATTGATAATCATACAACTGCACATATTAGGGCCACGAAGGTTGTTTGTTATGTAGTAGTTCACCATATAAATGATTTTTTCATTAAATTCTGGAATATATTTATTTATATCGTTATATTTATTTTTGTATCTGAGAGCATATTATGCAAATGGAAATATAGATAAATGCAAGAGACAAAAATAGTTTACTCCTAGGTAGACACGATGTGCTCATATTAAAGATATAGAGTATTCTGTAGGTATTCAATAAAGGGAGAGTACAAGTTTAGTTTAATTTCAAAATTATTTTACGGAATCGACTGCATGTGATGCACTCCTGTTTTCAAATATATTCTAAGTCGCAATTTAGGTTTCAAGTATATCTAAGTGTTGTTTTATTATCTTGCTTTACAATATAGAGAACACTAGCTTTCCTTTATCCAAGCCTGAAACAATTCTTTCAATGACATATTCTCAAAGTAGTAACAGTTGTTTTACTTGAGTGTACGATTTATTTAGCAATTATATCATTACATGTTTATGGTATAATACAAATGAGTTTATATAGTATGATATATTTTAGGGCATTATCACCTTTGCGAATCATGGAGTAAATAAAATCTACAATGAGCTATTAATGAGCATTTATTTTTACAACATACATTTGTGGTTTTTTAGTACTTGCTGAATTAAAATATTACAATATTAGATGCATTTTGTTTAATAAACCATCCTTGACAGAAAATATTACAAGACGTGCAGTATTTTTAGCAATTGGAAATAACTGATTTTTCCATCAGGTAATATCTACACACCGTGTTGCGCAATATCAGCTCTGTTTATATGTTGATTTTATTTCACTTTGATATGAATGGTATGGATTATAACTTTTGCATGTGTATATATGGCAAACGTTTTCAATAGCGAGCACATTTAAATTATTTGTAAAGATATCTGTACGAATTAATGTATATTATTCCAATCATTTTGTAAAAACTATTAATCAGTAATTTATTACGTTCTAAACCTAAAGAGTATAATAAAATAATAATTATCTTGGTTTACGCTTATTTTGCATTGGTTTATTTCAGATGTGTCTTATTTGATGCTGCTGCCAATTATGCTGCATATCTGCTTCCTATCTCTGTACCAGAAGCATGTTAGCATTAGTTGGGTATACACAGAGGTCAAGAGCAGTGATGGAAAATTTTATATTTGTCCATTGTTTATGGGCCGACTATGCAACACTATGTTTCAATACGCGGTCGCTTTCAAAATAGCATCAGCGAAGATACTGAGAGTACTCCTAATAGCTAGGAGTTTTAAGGTTGACTGAGATATGTATGAAAATGCTGACCATGTATGCTCCTCGTTTCCTGTGCACCGTACACCCTATTCTGATTGGGCCATTTATAACCAGTCGTTTTCAGTTGGAATTCCCACAAACAGCGGCGTTAGCATCCACGGTTATTTTCAATCATATACATATTTTAATCGTGTAAAGGATACGATAAAGAAACAATTCCTATCATTTTTTGAAGAAACAAACACAAAGGCAATTCAAATTCTCCAGGAAATAAAAAAACGTACTACTCAGAAAAACTGAATGTGACTAACGTCACCTTAATTGGAGTTCATGTGCGTAGAGGTGATAGGCTTAATTTAACTGAGGTGCAGCCCGGGGGTAAAGTTGTACCAAGGGGGTGTGTTATAAAGGCCATAATTTACTTCAATTCCAAGGATAAAAACTCTATTTTTGTTGGATCTGGTGAGAACCAGACGTGGGCAAGAGAAACTGTGCCATCAATATAGAATGCTGTCTATCTCAATCAGAGTACCACACCAGACGTTGACCTTGCCATTCTTAGCATGTGTGATCACATGATAGAGTCAGTAGCTAGTTACTGCTGGCGGGCAGCTTTTATGAATGTAGGAGAAATTGTGTACTACAACGATTGGATTATACCTGGGTCATATTTATACTAAGGTTATAAACATGAGGATTACTTCCAACCAGAATGGATCCCGAAGTAATACAAGCTTTAAATGTCTAACGAATAAAGGAGCAACAAATGCGAACAGCAGAAAATTTGCTCCTATGTATATTGCCATATATCTTCTAATTTTTGGTGTTAGCTGATGTAAACGTTTTGACAATAAGCATACAAATTAGAATATAGAGAACATATTACTTTTTTTAATTGTCATGCAATCACAGAGGACGTTATTTTATTTTGATTCTACTCGTGAGTGACTGGGAAGAAAACTCTAATCTAAACCGCACAATGTTAAATCTTTTACAATCATGCTTGTGTAGGCTTTTGTATTGTTATGTGAATGCCAGCATATTTCCACATCGACATATGACAATATCTATATGTCATTTTTTGAGTAAGGTCTTCTGCAGGTCCAAACATTACCTGAAATCAATGATTTCCTGATCAAAAAAGACATAGTCAAAAGCAAAAACCATACTGAGCGATTGAGTACAAATTACGAACTTATATCCAGTGCACGAATTTATTTGCAGTTAAACTCAGTCATCTTTTCTTATGACTGCTTAAAACAAAGTTTCGCATACTGCTATTTACAAATCCAGCTTTTCTCGAACTAGTGCTTAATTTTTAATTAAAATATAAACTGTACATACCGGATGATAGTACACATGCCTAAACCTTAATCATAATAATTGGACGTGTATATTTAATCTTTGTTTGCTAGTCGCTTCATTTTAATTACCTTTAGAATTGTTATTTAATCTATTGTTACTTTATATCAAGATTTGTGTTGCTTGAATACATGCCTATATTTATTTGTCAAATAAAACACACACGTTTTAAGCAATTTAGTTTTGATTAGTCCTTTCACCCGTGTACATGTATCTTGTAGCGGTTGTTTTAAATTTTTTGCCTCATTTACTTCCTGTTTCTTAATGTATGAATTGATATAGAAACTTCATGTCCTAACATAGAATTGATATAAAAGAAACGTGGCAGAAATTGATTACATTTCTGAAAATCCCCCATATGGTTTATAGGAGCTCATATATTTCATGTCAGAAGATAAACCACATTTCTCACAATAAATACCATTTAACATGTAATACTCCTGATGTTAAATTCGTCAATAATTCTGTCTCGTACACAAGCTTTTAACTTAGCAAACGCTTGCCTTGGCAGAGGCAAACTGTCTGAAAACGTGGTCTTTGCTGCTGTTACCTTGGCAAGTACCAGTGGGAGTTAAGATTTGTTAGGTCTATAGTAAGTGATCATATGAACTTCTTGAAATATACCTTTAGCAGTTGCGATGATTCGTTGTTTTGTCACTGCTTCCTAATGATTTGTTGTATGGTCATTGGAATTGGATGTGATCACAAAAGGGATATGCTTGTTCTATGTGTTTAATATTTCAAGAAAACTCCACTATCTCGGAGATTAGTTGTCTTAATACCTTCCTCAATCTTAATGCATTCTGTATGATCTAAGGTTATGCTTGAGCTGTCGACGACTGTTTTCAAGGGTTGAACCGCAGAAACTGTAAGGAATATTTGGTGAGGTGTTTTTTATTACGTGCTGCGAACGACTTCTACTAAGGGGTAGATACTGCTGAGAGACAGCATTTTAAGAAAATAGGTTAGTTTCACTTTCACATTATCGAAGGGTTGATTCTGTCTCCAAAGATAATGGATCATCAAGACTTCGACGTTAATGTATTCGTAAGATATATATCTGGGATGTTTTGGTACACTTGCGAGGACCTGAGTTGGGATGCACACCAACATTTTGAGGACTTACCAGTCCTCGAAATGATTCTTCGGAAAATGGTTGAGAATGATCATATGAGGTAAACTACTTGTTATTGTGAACGTCCTCACAAAGTCGGTTATGTCTGACAGACAGTTACACTCCGTGAGTATAGTACACACAATCTGGGGTCTTCCTCTGGCGGTAGGTTGGTGTGTAAACGCTAAGCCAATCAGAAGAGGTGTGACTTTTGATTATTTGTCATCCAATCACATCATCGCTTATATGCAGTGTCACTGTATATTTCGTTTACCGATAAATATGACTCATAAAAATAATTACTAGTATTATAAATGATTTTTAAAAAAACAGTATTTTGTAACAATGTTATACTGATGATGCCAGCAGAAAGTGCGATATTGTAAGTCCGGTGCGGCAGATGTAGTGCGGTATTTGTGGCGCGTGATTGGGTGGGTACATGGATTTTATTGCTTCGAGATTTAATGCACCTAACTCTTGGAAGATGGCAAGACGTACCGGATCAAACTTGTTATATTCGTCCAAAACAGATGTTCGTTCTTTAATTCGTTGCTTGTATTCAGTTCCACCAATGAGCTTGATGCACAGGGCCTCGTAGCATTGTTTATATTTAACTACCAGTCCTACACATAGTATAAAATAATATTATGACTGAAAGTTAAATTGTAAGCAGCGATACGAACCCCTGTGCAATGGTCTTCCTTATTATATTCCCATGTCACAAACAGTTCACATTAATGGCATAAGAGTGGTCAACAAAGAAGTGGTTCTCTCTCTCTCTCTCTCTCTCTCTCTCTCTCTCTCTCTCTCTCTCTCTCTCTCTCTCTCTCTCTCTCTCTCTCTCTCTCTCTCTCTCTTGTCCATTTCTTGTCCATTTCCTTTTCAACTTGATTCTTGAGAGAGAAGCAGAGCAAAATGAAGTTTATAGTACAAGAATAATATTGTGCGTTTTCTTGTTTTTAATTATTCCAAAAAAGACCGAAAAAGAAAAAGAACATTAAAAAGTCGTATAGGCAAGGAATGGAAAATGGAACACCTCGGTGTCAGTACCTGATACCTGTTGAAAGTAAACGGTTGGTTCCTTTCAAGTTAGAACAGTTCTCAATCTTGACGAAACAATATATCTCCAAACAGAAAATAAGTCTCTGTACATGACAGACTCGTTGATAAAAAAAAAAAAAAAACTTGGTTACTATAGTTTGAATCCTGACTTGGTATCTCACAAACAGGAGCATTCCAAAATCACATTATAATGAACTAGTCAGCTACAAGTAAGACCTAGTGATTCTCAGGGCTATGCCGGTTGCGGTTCCTTATCTTATCGTTGCTTCGATAGCCGGATTGGTCTTAGAATTAAGGAACGAAAACATGTTCTGACACTCTTTTACTTATTTCCGCCCTTCCTATTATTAGTCTTCTGACTGTCCTATCACTTCCGTCTTTCCTTTATCTTTGACCACACAGCCCCCGTTACTTAATAGTCACGTGTGACTATGTCGGCGTATTTATAGATATAGCTCTCCGTTTGTTTGTACCCCGACACCGATTTCAATGACGGAAATCATTAATGTGATACAAAGTGTGCATAATTTAGTCTTTCATTCATTGAATTTCTAACCTGACTTT
The DNA here is from genome assembly GCA_016617855.1 of Megalonaias nervosa. NCBI lineage: Eukaryota > Metazoa > Mollusca > Bivalvia > Unionida > Unionidae > Megalonaias > Megalonaias nervosa. The sequence continues at coordinate 11,127 of JAECUM010014915.1, read as the reverse complement.
GAACCGAGTGGCAATAACACTACTAGCATCCTCCTCACCTTTCAAGCTTAACGGTCTTTCCATACTATCATAGTGGCATATTGCGTTTACTAAAGGTGAGTATCTTTTCCTCAGACAGCATTGTGACGTAGTTCAGCCTATTTGCTGGATAATTCCGTACATTACCATAATGTTGAGAGTTTAGTATTATATCACATTCCACTAATGAATATAGAAATTATACCACGTGTTCAATCCACAGGAAAGGCAAATTTATATTTCTCATTCTTTTATTTTGCTCGATTTGACATTGTAGATATCGGAAGCAGACAACATAGTATTTTCTTTGTATTTACATACATGTCTAGTCTTGCATATACCACTTCGCTCAAAATGGACTTGTCCAGGAACCAGAAATGACTGACAAGCATGGTCGGATTTTAAACTGAAAACTTCGTTGAAGTGAAACGCGCAGATGAAAACTGTGTAAGCACCCCCCCCCCCCGGCATACTCAGGTTTGAAAATATAAATCATTAAATGAACTCGTTAAGTTCTGTGCATATTTGATCTCATATGTGCCTTTTGCTTTTCAAATTGGAAGAGGGGGGGGGGCGTGGTTTACAGACACACGGGGAGGTATATTCTGACTATAGTTTAAGCTCGATTTAGAGGATCTTGATGTTGTTACTGAATGGGATGGCCATGTCAACATGTGATATGTCAGAACACGTTCACATCAACACGTATATTCCTGCAGAAAATTAATTCTCAAATTTGGAAAACTCTGCATATTGCTATTTATACCTCTACACTTCCACACAAAGCCCCAAAGAACGTTATTATACTTAGGACTATCCCAGACATATATTCGGTAGTCAGCAACAACTGGCTATGAGTCAGCGATGAGACTGCAACTATCATTAACGGCCACCATGTTGCTTACATCAACGTACAGTGTTGACAACAAATTTTTGGGGCAAATAAGCCTGATGTAATATTTGTTTCACTGATGTTCTGTTACAATGATACAGAGCTATAAACTATTCGCTGTGCTTTCTCCATGCTATGTTTAGCACACGATTAATAATTGGCCTAGATTGGACATCAGATGATTCATTCTCTTGCGAACTTGGAGTTTAAGACTTTGAGTCAAAACAGTGCATACTCAAAATGGGGTAGGATGATACTGTTATTGTATCTACTGTTTTTAGACCATGATTTCTAGTGTATAAAGAACGTTAATATGGCTGCAATATAGAAACTTATACAGCATATTGCTAGGAACGATCTAAATTACAACCTTTGAGAAGATATATAATAAAATGCCCTTGAGATTTTGGAATTAATTGTCAAATGACTCTTTAGTTTGGAAATCTATTGAGAACCCTGCCTCTTTGTATTAGGATGGCATACCTTGTCAAAACAGTAACATGATTGTTTCCACCTTGAGATTCCTTATCAATACTTTCTATATAATTAAATGTATAGTGCATAGTTTTTTTTATTACATATGTAGTATTTAATGTATTATTATTACAAGCTTTATTTGAATCTTAAATGATGTTCATGTATTAAGTAGTTGTCCTATTGAAGACTCCGTTAAATGGTCGGTAAAGAATTGAAGTTTAGAGGCACTGGCTGCATTACTGTTTCCAAAATAAGAAATTAATGCTAGAATGATTAACTACTATATCATTATGGTTGCTATCTGAGCAACATAACACTGTCACCCTAGTCCTAGTGTGCAAGATATAGCCCTTGATATGTATAGTGGAATTAGGGTAATTGTCCTGCCCCCTGAACAAACCATGCCGGTGGCCTAGTAGTTATAGCGTCCATACCGGATGGGGGAGCTCGTGGGATCGAACCCCGGCCGTAGCATACCAAAGATCGCATGCACATTTCCTAAGCAATTTATGATGCATGCATGTTCCATTGTCTAATTACTTTGGTCATACTGAGGTTAACATTAGGCCTTTTTCCTTGTGGAAGAATATCCAGGCAGAATTAAATATTTTTTTATTTTTTTTTTTTTATTTTTTTTTATTTTATTTTTTTTTTGTTGTAATTTTTGACCACCAAACGTTATGTGTCACTTCTTTAAAAACAACTTCACACTTAGTTCAAACATATTGGGCATATCTCTGCTTCCATAACTCTTCAATCTACTGAAATGATGGTCAACAAGTGTTGAAAAACAAAACTACCTGATTTTATCTTTAAGGAGAAAGGCATCACATTACATTTTGTACGAGTAGCACAATTAGAATCAAATTTGAGCAGTTTTGTCAATATTGGCTGTCCATTATGAGAGATATTTTTGAAAACTTGTCCTTCTTGTTGACTGCCGAAAAGTAATACAATAGATTTATGATTGCTCAGCCAGCACATGTACAATCCACCAGTATATGTCGAGGGTGATTCCCTTTATGGTATGACTGACTGGTACCCTAATAACAGCTTCTTATAATGCTTCTAACTTCTGTTGCATAGCAAAAACGTAAATGGGTTGTTGGTACAACCAAAGACTGATTATCCTGACTTCTTGGAAAATATCAACATTGGGCTTGATAAATGGTCCTTCAAATAATAAAATGATGTAAAGAACAAAGTTTAGGTATAAATGATATTCAGCTTGTTAAGATTCCAGTTAATTGGTTTAAATATAATCACTCTGATTTTAATGACCTCATTTTTCATATTGATTATTTTAATCTTCCCATTGCAATACAATATTTCTCATTATTATTAAATATAGCTGGAAGGATGACGGTGTCATTGTGCTATCCAAAGTCTGTCCGATTATTCTGCAGTTTTGTTTTGTCCATTTATATGTCCTTCTGCTGATATTTAACCCAGATATATATCAAAGTTAGACAGAGTGTTATGTACAGCGAAACAGTTTCTGTCTAATGTGTTTGAAGTATCTAATATGTAGTATTGTTAGCTTCAGGAAATATGATGATGAATCTATATGCAAATATACATTATAGCTCATCATTTTCACATATTTGATAGGTCCCAGTTTTAAAGGTGAGATCACAGCAAGATATAATACACATAACAGGTTTGGTTACCTTGTATAGCATTTTTGATAATGAAAACAACTGGCAAGTATCAATTTCTTACATTTTATTTAATATATAATACATTTGAAGATTTATTCTTACAGATGTTATTGAAGATGATGATTAAGAGGAGGGAAAAGAAGAAGAAGAAAGAACTCTATTAGAAGTCTATGCTCTTAAGATAAGGAACAAAAGAGAGCGAAAAGCAATAAGGTCTGTAAAATTCAGCAAATAATTTATTTCCCTAGAACACAAAGTGAAAATGTAATTAAAAGGAACTTATGGTATTTTGAATTAAGTCCTAGAATTACAGATACAAGTCCTAATAATTTAAAGTCCGTAATAAGTTAAATCCAAAGGTGAGGGTGTTGATGTGTCTGTAGTAGCTTGCAAGGTGTTGATGTTCACACAGTCTTTTGTTGAATCACGCTATATATTCCAGTGAATGCCACAATCCAAGAATTTTGTAACAGCACTTTTGTATTTCCAGAGAAATTAATCACTTGAGTTCAATAATTTGAAGAAACTGATTCCAGTCCGAAATAAAATACTGAACACAACGTATAACTCACCTTGAAAGTGCTAGATCTTACAGCATGACTGAAAAATCCTCTCAGTTATAAGATTATATCGTTCCCTACATGACCTCAGGTCACTATTAGTATTTTCTAAACCAAAACATCATACCTAATGGACAATAACCTTCTAGAATGATCCTGATGTTTACAAAATAAAAATGTTAGTTATTATTTGCACCCAGAACCTGGACTATGTGAATTACACTAAGGTAATTTCAAAACCTAGACCCAGAGCAAAACAAACATATTTACTTCTTCTGTTTATAATGATCCTGATATTAAGCTCATACACATAGATACTTTTTTAGCTATGCATTTTTTGTTAACAAAATTACTTTTTTTTTTAAATGTCAATTCAGGTTAAGAGAAGAATAACTCAATTTAATTTTGGACAAGATCAAGTCCAATATACAATGTTGCATTAAAATAGCATACAATGAAATACAAAACTTTAAAAAGAAGCAAATGACAAACAATGCAAATTAAATTTACATAACAGCAGAATTTTGTGAATGTAGTATATTAAGCTTGATACCCCTGGCGTTTAGTACTTGTAATCAATTGATGTGCAGAGCTAAAAAGCAGATGCAATCACAAAAACCACTAGGGCTGTAAATTCCTTTCTTTATGTTTACCACAAACAACTAATTGCAAGATCCCATGACAATCTGTATTGGAAACGAGCTCACGTGTTAAGGATATCCACTTAGTAATATCTATAAGTTGAAATTACATGATTATAACCTGTTATCTAAATGTATCATGCTAGATTGCTTGGACATTTTGTTGTATCAAAATAATTATATTTCAGAACATCAGAGCATCATCAAAAAATAGTTTTTACAAAGCACAAGCTCTTCATATTAAAATAAAGAAACCACTGTTAATGATAACATCTGTACTTTCAAGATTGCTTAACACAAATTTGTGACAACTATGATCCCACAATATTAAACTGAGTTCATTTCATGTCAAAACTAATTGTTCCAGTATATGTAAATCATATATATTTAATGGTACATTATTCTCTTTTTCATTGTATGTGTTCCTAGAGATGTTAACAATTAAACTTGTTTACTTTCTTTTACAGGCTACAACTCGTATGCAGTATAGCTGTGATGTTGAGGTTAAAATTTTTACATAATGTTTACTATGCTTGTAAATGATATTCACTGGTAGCTGTTGTTGTTAAAACAAATTAATAGGATGTTGCAATAATATATTTGTCTGTGGGAACTCAAGATCCTAATTTTAATGTTTCCTATTGTCAGTATTGGTATCTTTACATTGCTTAGGGCTGCTCCATTTAAACATGCATGGTGCTCATGGAAGGCAGTTTTTTCAAACTATATGCCACGGTACTTTGATTTCACAGAGTTCGTATTAAAATGATAGGAACATTCTAAATTGCATCTATGGGTGAGTAGCCACGTTAAAAGTGCCTACCCTGGGTCACATGTATGTTTTAATGGAACAGCCCTAACCTGGTAAACAGTTGAGCAATTCCTGTTTCAAATGGTATAAATGTTTGGCGAATGTAAGATCTGAAAGTAAAAGGGAATAGTTTGTTTTAGGTAAAAACTGCAAGTCAAGTGTAAAAGCAAAAGATAAGAAAATGACAAGAGTGCCAAGGTCTAAGGAGGAGAAGCCAGATGTAGAAAGATACTGGGACAATTTATGAAAACTTCTTCACAACCAGGAAAAGCAGCATGTGAAGTGGCAAGGAGGAAGGAACCTATTATGGCAAGCTGTCCATGGAGCCAGATTAAAGTCTATTAAAAACTCAAAATCTGAAACTATGTTAAAGCTACAAATCAAGAAACTTTACCAACAAAATTCAAACAGATCATAAATATTTGCTGGTCTATAAGTTGATACTTTTGGAATAGAAAGTCTGAGCTTTGTCTTATACTCAAAAGTGACATGTATATGGATTATGTCATTAAAATCTTGTTATCATTCATCGTGTAATTTTTGTTATGTAAAAAAGATACTTTTCTCCAAAAGTATGCAAAATAATGTGTAAAATAATTATCATTTGGAAGGAGATCGCATACTAAAAAAGTAGCACCTGACATTGAGAGGGATTTTAAAATATAATACAATATTTTCTATATTAAATTCATGTGCATCAGATGTAATTGCGCTAAACCAGTGTGTACTAGCACTGTATGTTGTTTTAATTCGATTACATATCTGTGCCTTAGAAAATGGTTAACCATGACAAACACAGGTATTCCATCGCATTGTTTTCTTGCACCTCGTGATCAAATACAATATGCCCTGATATGAGAGAGAGGTTTGTGGAAAATTGTAAGCAAAGATGAAAACCACATGCCAATTAAATGGTGTCTACATGGATATAAATGTTATGAATATTTAAACTTGAAACTGAAGGATCATGGTATGTATGTTATTAGTTTACATTTACTCTTTAGGTTATTACTGTTTTCTCTTTCACAAGAGTTTCTGATAAACAGGGCAGTAATGTACAAAATAGCATGAAATGCGATGGAATGCACATGTCTCTCTGATCAAGACAGAACCTTGGAAAAGGCATTGGAACATCAGTGATGCAATTTCCTCTTGCCGGTAATCTGAAATACGTAATATTAATATTCCTGAAAATGGAGGTTCCTAAAGTGTATTTCACATAGCATTGCTAATTTTATCCTATCTGTAACTCATTAAAACTTTTCAGGTCATCTGTAGCTAAAGTAGCTAACTTGTTCTAAATATTTTGTGTCAAACGAATGTGATACTTTTAGCTGCCATTAATAGTGCTACTCTGCAAATTTATGGAAAATTCACGATGCTATGTGGAACAAACGGTAGTGAAAAAGACAAAATTCAGGTATTGCACTGGCCTTGTCTTATACTCACCATCTACTTATATGTGGATGAAAGATATAAACTGTACAAGATGTGCAAATTCGACTTAAGCTTCACAGATACTTATAGGCCGACAAATAGGGTAGATTTTCCAGTTGTGTTTACAGTGTGTTCTTAGATTTCATTTTGGTTATTTTATTGCTTTGCATTCAGGGCAAGGGAGTTGAAATTGGTGTTCAGATTTATAGTTCCGTTATTTGCAACGTTTCATATTTTTATTAGGCAAATCGTTTTTCTGTCATTTTCCAGTCAGTGTACTAGTTCTTATTTATTTGTCATTTATTAAAAAGAAACATTGAAAATATTAATGTTTCAAAAATGTAAATTTGAATATTTCCATCAGAAAATAGAATGTTGTCTCTGAAGTCAAGATTAATTCAGTATAATTATTTATTACGGTTTCTTAACATGCAGTTTAAATTTTGCTTCATTTTACAAATATGCTCTTCCTGTACATATTTTTCACATTAGTCTTAAAGAAGTTTGGATTTTATTTTTGTTTTGCCCATAGTAGATTGAGACATGTTTACTTTGGTAAGAAATGTACAACAGTTTTGAAATGGGACATTGTCTTCATGTGATGTCATTTTTGTCAAGACCCCTCCACCTTAGGTGGAAGTTTGTCTCATTTCGTTCATCTGTCAACACCCTTTGATTGCCCTGAATGGCACAGTTTTTTACTTTCTTTCACTTGAATACCATTGTAACTAATATTTTAAATATTGAATTGGCTCAGCATGCAGGATGTGGCCAGCTTCTTGTATTTATTCAATAAATGACATACACATTCACTGAAATGACTTTATTTGGCTTGCATCTTTTACATCAAACATTTATGTGGAGATGAACATTTACAGTATGCAGTGAAATATGTGTCATATTCATACATGTTTATCTGGATGGCTTAATTAAATTGTAATGCAATTTAATCATCAAATGTTTTTCTTTTTCTTCTCAATTTCCTACTGTTATTTACTTTTAATACTTTGGTTTCAAACATTATTTGGTAGGTGGCCATAGCAGCTCAATAGGTGGATCACTGTGTTTCGTAATCCGGTGGTCATGAATTGGAAACAATGAAGAGGAAAAATAAAGCCGGAATTTACATCCTGAATAAAAACACTCTGACCTGATTTTTTCTCGAATACGGGCATTGTACTTGATAATAAGGGACTCTGAGAATCTCCTGTGTCCCTTAATATTTTAATAGGGATAGGTTTGACAGAATTGCCCACAAATGATATAAAACCTTTCAACATGAATGGTTTATAATTCTCAATAATAAAATCAGACTGATTTGTTTGATCCAACAAATGTATCGCTTTCCATACAGGACTGTGACCTTGGCCTTTTAAAATAAGAGCATTTGGAAAGTCTGTCTTTATTATGTTGCTTATTTTTCAGTATGTTGCAATCAGAAATAGCATGCAATTTCTTGTTGCAATATTGGTCTATCCAGTTTCAATTTTGAAAGTCCTAACTTGTGATGATTTACGTCAGGTACCAACTCATAACCCCTCAATATACATTCCTTAACCGCATCATAATTAACACTTTGTTGTAATGACCGTCAAGTGTAGACTTTATTAGCTTTGCCTGTAAGTAGACGTTGTAAAAATATATTCCAATGCTCTCTTGGCCATATTGATCTACTTCCACTTCTCTAAAAATTAGTACTAACCTAGTATTTATGACAGCATCAAAACACGAGCGTGTATAATAAAGGAAGGGGTTGCTTTTCACTTTTCAGTTCTAATTGTTTAAATCTAAATTGCATTTCCCATTTTTTCTTCTTCTCTCTGCATCTCCATATTTTTTTTTTCTTCCCATTTGCCTCTCCACCACTCCAGTGCCTAGCGGTTAGGGCGTCCGTCCCAGATGGGGGAGGTCGCTGGTTCGAACCTCGGGCGAGTCATACCAAAGACATAAAAATGGTACTAACAGCTTCCGCGCTAGGTACTCAGCATTAAGAGTTTAGTGTGATTGGGTGGAACAGCGGCATGATGCCCCAGTGCTATACATCACTATATGCTGCCACGCTGCTGACATCGTATCAATATTGACTAAACAAGTGTTAAGGCTGTGTTAAATATCCAAATCGAACACACACCACATTTGCATACCTTCTCTCTCTCTCTCTCTCTCTCTCTCTCTCTCTCTCTCTCTCTCTCTCTCTCTCTCTCTCTCTCTCTCTCTCTCTCTCTCTCTCTCTCTCTCTCTCTGTAACCCCCTCTTTCTGCAATTGCATTTGTCTGTCTCTTCTTCGAATGAATTCCAGTAGCGATCCAAACAAATTCCAATATTGAGCGTGATATATCAGTAGCCACGAATGTGTTTATGTGCCAACAGTCTTGCTGTATCAGGGTGATATAATCCAAGACGTCTTAAATGAATTCAATACAATTCCAAACTAGTAATCTAATCCAAGAAATAATAATGAGCACCTTGAAATTCCAATGAATAATTTAAAGAAATTAATCCTCTGAAATATTAACCGAAACGCAACCTAAATTGAGTACTCAAAAACTGATGTTAAAATGTGCAATAAGGAAGTTCAGTTTACTTATTCCATTGTAACGAATAACCCCAAAATTTAATAACAGAACAAGGTTGAAGTTTATTTTGAGAATATTGTAAGTTTTAAGCAAGATCAGGTCTCTTACTAAAACTTCAGTTAAGAACAGGTAATGCAGCAGGTACACTTGAAATTCCCAAAAGGAACACCAGTGTCCTAAATTCAAAGTCAGGTAAACATGTTTACTTCCCGTAATAATGCTCTTAATATATAATCTAAAATCATAGATAAATATTAGCTATGTATTACATTTTTTGCACAACAATAAGAGTTTTGTTAGGTAGGCATTAAACCCAATTACCGACCAAGATCAATCTCACAATTTAGATATACGTAACAAATAATCGTGGATAAAAACTAAAAAATACAAATTAAATATACATCACAAGGGCTGTTATATGTTTTCAATGTTCCGCTTTTATATGTCAGCGGTATCTAGAGTCTCGGCTACATCCCACATTTATATTAAGATACAAAAAATCCTTGCATACTACCACCTATATAATATGTACAAGGACAAACAACCACCAGTTTTGCTTTAATTGCAAAATACCACTGTAACAATGCATCATTTGAGAACAGCGAAAAGGAAACTGAAATTTACAGATATATGGGGTACCCCTGCTGCCATTGGTCTAAAAAATGTATTTCAAACTGAAATAGAGTATGTCTTTGATGATGTAGAACTGAGAAAGTGAATGGAAAATTACAACTGTACATAACTCAGCTCCCATCCTTAGTGAAAAAAATGATTGGTGCATAATTTAGATCATTGAGGAAGGGAATCACTAGCACTTGTCATATTCTTCTCAGGTAATGCCTTGCTTCCACGGTGGTATTTTGCAATAAAATTCAATCAAATTATTCAGATATTCACATGCACGATCACCTTAAGTGAATTATGCTCATTGGATTTATCATACAGACATGCGCAGATAACACATTGTAAAGAAGCATTACAATCATCGTATCAATATCTGCTGGTACGACTCGACCTTGAGGATTGCCATGAAAGTTTACCACACGTCGTCTAATTGGCTCGAAATGAAAATGACGCCACTCAAATATTCAACATAGCCAGCAGAGCATCCATCTTGACAATGTTGTTCTCGCTACTCCTGAGTGGATAGTCGCACCAATATGAGGTTCTCACCAACAGACTTTTTGTAATGTCTTGGTCCTAACTTAAAATGGTGCCGATATGATGTCAAGTGTGGCCACCATTGTAGGCATCTTAAAAATAGTTTCGCTGCCACATAATAAAAATGTATATATCCATCGGATCTTCACGGAAGAACATATGATGTTTAGTCTGTTCTAAACACAAATGGTGCTGATCTGATGTCTAAAATGTACACAACATTGTCGCTTTGGACCAATTAGTTTGATCTTCTTGGAGGAGGGATCATGAACTTTGTATGATATGTATTCTGAAACTGTTTCAATGCAATGTATTACATGTATACACTTGAATATTGATGATGTCAGATGTAAAAAAAATAGAAATACAAAATAACAGAATCTGATTTTGTGCTCTCAGCCTCATACATTTCCTACAAGTGTTATAGTCGAAAATCTCGTCCTCAATTACTAATTCAAGTCATCAATGTGATGCAGAATAATAGACCCTCTTATTATTGTTGTTAGGGCTATCAAAATATATTTGCCTAATGCCATGACGAAGCTTATATCAGTCTCGGGCATTATCCCGTGGACAAGGCAAACAAAAATAAATAAGAGTGGTCATGTACAGTTAGCAATTCATTATGTTTTTCAATGTTCATACATTGTGATCTCCCCAAAGTACATATATCATCGCCTTTATGTAAGAGTACATATATCGCAATCTTCTTTTACATAATGGTCCACAGTTTCTATAATCAGTCTATCCCTGTTAGAGTGCATAATTTCCATTTCGTAATCCGTGACATAACATGCAATTCTGAAGCAAGTTTTGACAAACGCTACTATATGTTAATATTTTAACTTGTAAGTTACATTTCAGTATATATATATATGTATATATAGATATAT